>KN884561.1:28699-42227 GCA_000934455.1 Apostichopus parvimensis
AGTTATTACAGTTTTAGTAAATTAGCTACAATTCCAACTTTCATTTCAAAGTATAGATGAATCCATACATTAGACAGCTGCATTTAGTCAAAGCACATACTATATAAGTGTACTGCGATATCACTGTGTCGAACAATCTGACTTGAACTACGGTGATCAGAAACATTTTTTAAAACAGAGGAACAAATAGTTAACTCTGAATAATACTAGCCCATTCACAATTAAATGCACTCAGTAACAGCAAAGGTATCTAAGTATTGTACAAAGGTTACATAACACTGGTTACCTCAGTAGAAAAAGAAATGTACTCAATATGTTACCCTATTTCCAGCAAAACTGTTGCATTAAGCTACCTCCCTAGCAATAGAGGTACAGAAAAGTTTCCTAAGAGGTAGTAGGGAGGGTACACAATTTGACCATCAAGGTACAAAACGGTTAGCTTCAAGAAACACTTGTAAGTTACCTCACAGGAACAAATATACACATATTAGTTACAGTTCCAAGTTTCATTCAAAGCAATTAAATGCACATATTAAAGCGTTACCTTAAATATTGGCATAGGTAATTTACCAGTTACCTTAGAAATAGCAAAGGCACAAACACAGGGAAGACACAACAGAAAGACTCAAAAATCTCTTCCCCCCCACCCCTCCCACCCCCCTATACAAAGACTGGTTTGGACGAAATTATGAAATGCAATACTGGAAAACTGAACAAAAATAACACATACATTATTGCACATATCTTGCCTTGGAAATGCTCAACCATTATCTTCTCCTTAAACTTTACAGTGAATCAACAATGGATAGTTTATTGTTTGTTGTTCTTCTTCTTTATCTTCTTCTAATTCATACAGCTGCTTGTCGAAACCATCCTTTGAAAGATTCAGTTATCATAGATTGATAACAAAACTTGTGCTTGTAGAAAATATGATGAGAATTCACATCACCATAACCTAACCAATGAAGGCCTGCCAAGTTTCTCTTTCTAAATAGTAAACAATGGCACCCAAACACTCATTAACGAACTACCCTAGGTTTCCTTTATTGAAGAAAGCTCACCCCAGCTACACAGAAGTATTAAACTGATGATTTGACCTTGAATTAAGAATGACATTTAACCCTTTAGCACACATCCCAGTTGGATCTTTTCCCCCGGGAGGTGCAAATGAAAGGACTGCATGTCTTTTCTTTCTCAGACAAGTACACATATATATATGTGTATATACATATATATACATATAATTGAAATCGTCGTGAGTTGGAAAATCCAGAACAGTGAAAAAAATTCCAGCCTCCACAGGGATTCGAACCCGGGCCTCCCGCTTTATATGCGGACTTTCTAACCACTAGGCTATGGACGCTGATTGTATGTCCAGAGGTTCGAAACCGGTAAGGAAGGTCGTAATTCCACTGTAGGCATATATATATATATATATATACGTATATACATATATATTTCTAAAATATATTATTAACTCTGGCAAATACATATCCACCTTCCTCTCTCCTTTCATTTTCTCAGAATGCTTCACTGTCCTGCTGGGGTATCTTTAATTAACTAATAGCTGAACTTGGCACTTTTCCCACAAATTAACTTCATTTAAAAGACTTGTTCTACATTCTTTGGCAGTTTGATGTAGGTACACAATGACTTGTTTGAGTTTGCCCCTTTGGCATGTTCTTTTAGTTAAACTAAAATAAATGCTAATACAGTTTTCCTGTCAGCTTATGCAAGATTTAGGCTGCTAGCATTGTGATAACCAGCATGAGTTTACTCAGAGAAAAAATTGAAGAATTCTCTGAAAGTTGTTTGCATTAAAATCTTGTTTGAAAGTTGGATCTAATTTTTTTTTATCATTCACAGCATGGCTGGATGATCATCAGTTAGGACACAAAACAATATACTTCTTCCAAAACAGTACTGAGTGGTATTCAAAAGTTACTCTATTTTACTTGAACGGATGTTTTGAATATAAAATGAGCTCAAATTTGGGGAAAACTGTACAACATAATGGTAATAAATAACAGCCATTATGCTAGAGTAACAGTACAGAAACCACAATCTCAATAGTAAAAGAAAGAAAAAAAATCTGCAACATGTTACTCTTTTCACGAACAATCAAATTTCTTACAAACAAGATAAATTTGGCGCAGTTCTCTTAAGATGACGGAAATCTACAATGACAAAATTGTAAGCGAGTTATAACAAAAAAAAAAAAAAACATAAAATGTATGAAAGGGTACCAAAAAAAACATGGGAGTCTCTTCAGTGGTATACAGATCATTTTTAATACCACAAATCATTGGTTTTAATACAAAATGCAAAAATATTAGCAGTTTCTAAACAATGCGAGACTGAATCGTAATCGTCACACAAAAGATCTTATTTTCATAAATATGGGATAAAATCTAAAAACTAATGAAATACTCTTTCAGCTGGGTTCGACAAAAATAATTGATAAAGTTCAGAATCTACGGACGAATAACAAGACTGCATTTTAGCCTTTGCTGTTTTGGTCATGTCGAAATCTATATATCTAGCAAAATGGCAAATAAATAAAACTTTATAAAAAGAATTGATAGCTCTGCAGTCAAGTTTTTCGATACCATGAAAAGTAGCGATAAAACTCTAAAAAATCCTTTTCCAAATAATACGACCAAAATTTTCATGGAAATGAGTCCAGTAAAATACACAAAGGAAAATCTAGAAGGCAAAAATATTTCTTAATTTTGTAAAGTTTCGTAGAGAAGCATGCATTTTCTAATTTTAGTTTGGTGGTTTATTTATTATCAGTCAAATGTTTTAACTTTGGTCATGACAAAATTGATATTGCTTCCATGTAATGTGTCAATTATTGAAATTTCACTTTCAAAACAACTTAAGTGACCTTATCCAACTAAATCACAACCTATTATAGTAAATATGGGACAGATCTGGTGGGATTTCGGCACACTAAAATCCATGTTCTGAAACGTTATGCGTATAAATTATACACATCCACATCCCAACAACTAGCAATAATTAAATGCGAACACAAAACAGGAAGGAAGGGAACATTAAAATAAGACTTACTACATGACACGTAACAAGTCATATTTCATTTCAGGGTCAAAAGTCGACTCATTACCCGGTTAGAGATTTCAAGATACTTAGAGTCCAGTCATTCTCTCAAGTCAATATATTATCTCTACGGGGTAAAATTTCACAAACTTCTTGAGAGTCACTTCATGGTTAAATTTTTTGTGACTAGAGTTATGACTTGTTAGGACGTTTGTTTACTCCAAAGTCATCCATTTATTACCATAGCTTACATACGGTTCGTTAATAAACCTTGTAATTGATTGTTGACGAAAACCATTAGTACTTTCGTTTTACCATCGTGTCTTATGTCAAACGTTTCTGGAAGGAAGTTAAATGCAAATTCATGAAAGGGAATCGTAATTTCTATTTGACTAATGTTTGCTTTGGAGGTTTGAATGATAAGGGTAAATACTGTGAAGTTTTTAATTTTGCATTCCCAAAAAAAACTTATACCTGCAGATTAAAATAAAACCCAAATGCTGACAAAGTTTATGTTAAATTCTGCTCTTCTGTATTGGACGTTCATTACGTTTTTCAAGGACAAACAACAAATTATGCAACTTAAGGATTATTATGATTTTTTCATGTACATTTAAGTTTTTCTCTCTCTTCAATATTATTTATGTTTGGGAGCTGAATTGTTGTTTAATAATTTAATAATATGGCCTAATTTCAACCAGAGTGACTGATCTATTGAAATCACATGGCCAGTGCAGCTGTCACAAATCCTGACAAAGTTTACTTCATAGAGAGCTAAATGGCAGCTTTCTGTTCTTGTGATTTATATAAAAGTTAGGCTGCTAGCCTTTCATACACCTGCTGTAACATTGAATTATGCCTAGCCTTGGAAATAATACTCTTGTTGAATTATACAAGACTCTTCCAAGGTATTTTAACAGGGTAATGTGACCAGGTATGACAAAGGGGGGCTGAGGGGGGATGGGCCGTAGCAACAGACTAGGGACCTGACGTCATCTTGGAGATTGGGAAAATATGGGCGAAAGAATGTATTCTCATGTTTAGATTATACTTACAGAGAAACAAAGACCTCAGAAGGGGGGTGGGGGAGGGGGGCTCTCTTGATGCCCTGATTGTGAAATTTCAATGAAATGGACTGAAAATATATGTTGCACATCAGGGAGATTGCAAACACAGGCAATGGCTTATGGCAATATAAAAGTGAGTTGTTCTACTATCAAAAGCTGCACATAAAACGATTTTCGATTTTATTTTTCCAATTTAAAATCTGAAACATATTAGTAGTCTGCTTTTAATTGCTTTCAAATGTAGCAAGATAGCTTAAGTTTAACGAATTAGTCATTGCACATGTTTAAAACAATCATAGGTTGAGACAATTTCCTAAATGCTAATACCACTCCCTACTGTCCTCCTATATCATGCTTCAAAGCACTCGTACTGACAGTGTCAACAGTTCCTAACCTTTATCTGATCATGACATTAATAATATACTGCTCATACCATCAGTACGAGCGCTTTGAAGCGAGACATGAAAGAACAGTGAAGACAAAAATTGTCCCAACATGGTCAATCCATATCCATCTAAAATACTGCTTTCATACAATTTTTATAAAAGTCTTCTTCAAAATATTTGTATTAAAATATGACTTTTCAAACTCTAGTAGTACAACCCGGGGAAAACAATAGCCATACTAAGAATTTATTCAAACCTGGAATTCACAAAATTAAAGAAAATGCATTATAACATATCCACACAAAAAACCCCCACCCCCCAAAAAAACCCAAATAAATTCAAATCAAAATTAACAAAAATACAATTTATACCCTGGTATAATCAATCTTTCAAATCTTTATATTGTATAAACAAAATAACAATTTCCCATAAATTGAGGAAGTTAATTTTACATTTGAAAGAAACTTTATTGCTAATTTTTTTTCCATTTTTTTTTGCCTTTTGTATCCCTTTCATGACATTGACATACCATGATTTTTTTTTTTCAATTTCTCATTTTTCTTTTTTTCTTTTTTTTTCCACCTTTAAATTGTACTTTCTTTTTAACTTGTACCTCCTCCTCCTCTGGTCTGATTCCTAAATGAATTCTGATATGATTTGGTTGGACTTAAACTGATGATTTCGTTGGGGTTATCCCAAAAGTTGATTCGGGTATTATGTGCACACAATTGTCTACAAACAACAGTAGCAATGAGGTAGGTTTCACCACGTTTGTTCTTCCACTTCTCATTCACTGCTCCCCTTTTTTTCTTTGGCTTGAGTCTCGAAGGCATATTGCATGGCCCATATGGACAGCGGTCTCATGTAACCTAGGGAACGGTACACCTTCCGTTTCATGTACCCTTCGGGGGTCTGGTAGGCCAATCCTGCCCTGTTGAAACAGGTGTGGTATACACCAAAGGCTGTCTGGAATCCTTCGTCCAGCATTCCCTACAAAAAAGAAAACACAAAAAAAATTAAAAATAAATATATCACCACTGACATAACATGTTAATCATTTCAGTTTCATCCAAAGTTCTATTCTTTGAGAGTACAATGCAACCTAAAGGTTTTTTTCTTTCTAAAGTTTTTCCAAGCTCAGGCATACACCTCAAGTACTGGTTTCTTGATAAATAAACTAAGGCTCTACTCTGTACCGTAGCCATTCTGCAGTGTGTTACTGATATCATCGATCTTTGATTGACTGATTCTCTTAGACATAATAAATGTCTTTGATGTCTTGTCCCTCACTGGCAAGGGACAACATCATTGGATCACCCTGATAAGTTCCTTTATACACAGTTTGACCTCTGCTGGCATTTTAATCTCTACCAAAACATAGGGGATTCTTGTATTTAATGATAGCTGTATGCAAAATATGAGATGCTCAAATTGTCTCCTGCATTTGTCCCAAATTTTTATATGCCCATTTGGGCTTTATTTAAGGTGAGTTTTCCAGGCTCATTTGTGACATCTATTCGACATGATGTATCTCTCCGAAGACAGTAAGCTTTGTCGGAGCATTAAACTATGATACGCTCTGAGGAGTAATTGGCAATTTAATATGAAAAGAAATAGAAATAAATAAAGAATGTAGCTGTGTGTACCTCTTGTATCATGTTTGCAGCGAGTGCGTATGTCACACCAGTCCATATTTCTTCCCCTTGGAGACTGGTGGAATCCACCTTGCCATTTGGGCGCATCCCGTTGATGGCGCCAAAGGTGCCGTCTTTCATGCTGAGGACGTTCATCTCGTAGATGGTTCGAAGGGCAGAGTGGACGTTGCTGACCGGGAACACGTTCTCTGTGTCGCTGTTGGGAGTGACCAGATCGCAGGCTCGGAGGTACCAATGTCCAGCGGTCTGGTCGGCCATGATGCTGTCGCTGTACACCTTGTCACTGCTGTCGTAATTATAGTACCTGCCTGTGTAGGGTTAATAGATATTGTTGTAGTAAACGATGAGATGCAACTTATGTATGTCGGATGTAATGCGAATGATCTCGTGTGGTCTTAAATGCAACAAGCGATGGGAAAAGGGCATCCAGTTTAAGAATGCATTTCATTAATGCAATATTATTAGCTTCTCTAACCAATTACCTAACGGTTAATTGGTATAGCTTATTACCCAAAGGTTAATTGTTATAGCCAAAACATCCTCAGAAATTGCATTCTTACTTTATTTTTCTTCTTTTTAGATTGCTTTCTTGAATAATCCAGTTCTAGCCAATGTCACCTTTTTCCTGTTTTCTAAAATTAAACAAATTCAGCTTCCTCCTTTTTGTCTTTTTCTTTTCCGGTGCTGATTGGGATATAAAGAAGAAGGTGAACAAACCGATCTACCTACCATTCCATAACTTCTTGTCATAGGAAACTTTCCCCCTGTCGAGAATGCTCTGATAATCCTGCAATGCATCCGGGTGATCCAGTATTCTTGCCATCTCGCACATACATCTCAGTGCAGCAAGCCACAGGCCACCACAATAGGCACTGGTAATCGAAAGAGACAAATATGATATAACAGACCTTCTGGTGGCTAAAGCTGATGATAGATTTGGCAAAAAATTTGCTTAAAAGTGTTTCTGCATTTATTGAGTTAAAACGCCCACATCACCGAAGCATTTTGTATCACTAAGATAACTACAAATTTTTCTGAAATTTTCAATTTTTTTTCAATTTCTTTATTCCAGTATAAATTACAAAATTGATAAATAGGACACATTGATTCTTTGTAAATGCTCATTCTTTGGCACACGACACGCACACAATTGCAGCGGGGCAATTGAGTTAAAAATGTCTCTTTTGGTTTTCCTTTATAAGATTTTCAATCATTTATCAGTTTTAACTACAGAGAGAATACTTACTGATAAGCACACATTACAAACGTATCAGATTTCAAGGAGAAACGAGACAAGAAGATTATAATGGTCTATTACGTAAAGATTTTTTTTAAGTTAATTGTCCTGATGATGTCACTGACCACATACTGTGGGAGAGATTTAACTGGTCAAGAATAGCTGACATTAAACCAATCATAATACGAGGTGGGACAAGATGTTTTGTGCAATATTTCAAGTTTATAAACATCAGAGTAGGTACATTCTTAAGTGTTGCAACCCACAGATTGGGCACAAACATTTCACTGTGGCCAGATCTCATTTGTCCCAGAGCCCTGAATAAGATTATACAATTCAACCAATAAAATGATCAAGTAAAAGCAGCTTAGTTGCTTATGTATATTTTACAGCTTACTCCACTGCTCAGTGACTACTGCAGTTCCCTACGATTGCTGTCAACTATTTCTTCTCTAACACAATGGTGCAAATTAAAGTCACGATTTGAAGAATTACAGTCTTGTACGAAGGCAAGTTCTCACAATTCATCTTTAACCCCTGACTTTAAGTAAAATCCCTGGTCATTGGTAACTTTGTCACACCCACACAAACGCAAGTGTATTAAATTTGGACATTTGCTATACGAGTACCACATCTGAGTGGCCTCATCTACATGTCCCCTGGGTGACAATTTCTTAAGGTGCAGCAATGGAATGGTATACTCAACTATATTATACAACAATATCTTAATGTTAAGTCATCTGGGCTGAGGAAATGATGTCTCCCACCCAAGGACACAACATAAATGATCTGAAGGTAATTTGCCAGCCCGCGATCCTTGGGTCGCAAGTCCATTTTCTTAACTAACGTGACTACAACGCCCTCCTCTGTTTAACTGTTTTAAATTTTGAGAGCTATGCATTGGTAAATGCCTTTGCAAATTATTCCATCTGCTTTGAAGTATAAAACATCTGTTGTGATATTAATGTAGTAAATCCCTGAGAGAACGGCAGTAGTTATAAGCCTAAATATACCTGGCTCCAGTGACGACCCAGACGTCGTAGGTTTGGTCGGCTTTACCGCAGTTATCAATGACACCATCGCCGTCTGTGTCATGTTCCTTCGCACTCTCCATGACGATCTGAAAGAGGGGGGTGGGGAAAGAAATTAAAAACTGACATTCATAGAAAGAATTCCCTTTCTGCTACAGGGTCCTGAAAGAATTTAAGAATAGAGATACTGACACGAAACACCCTTCTTAACAGCAAGTTAACACCACAAAATTTCACAATTCGTATTTTTGGCTTTGACGTTTCCACAAATAATCTGGTGGTACTCCTGCATTCTTGAGTGATACAGGGATGACAAAACTACCTGAATACAATTCTCTGTTCCTTAGGGCCATTTTTCAAAACTTACACTGGGGAATGTGTTGAACTGAAACATAAAGTCCGCAATATTTAATTGCTTATGACGGAATTGTAAAAATGCAAAATTGCTCCCAGATGGAGTAATGTCTCTCTGATACATTTCGGCTGACATATAATCACCATAAGCAAGTGTACCAAATATTAAATGACTTGCAAGCACACTGCAATTATATACTGTTCTCTTCACAGAAATCTAACACACAACTAGGTACAGAGGAAGAGGGTTCAGTCTGAGGGAGGAGGGAGTGTGGGATGTTGGGGGGGGGGCACTAAGGACTTCCAGAGGCAGTGGGACATGCAATTTCCATCTGATGGAGCAAAGCCCAAAGTTACCCCAGATGCTTCAGACAAAATGGATCCAGGTTGCATTCTGTAGCACAAATGCCACTTTTTGAATGGTTTTCAATAAAAAGCCAATTTTTAATGACATTTTCCTGCAAGAGGATATTTTTCAAATTGTAAAAAAAAGCAATTTTATTACCAAAAAAGGGCAGTTCAAGTATGACAAGGACTTTTGAGCTTTTTTCACAAAATTGATGCAACCACCAGGAGGGAGGGGAGATGGGGGGGGTGTGGGAACATGCTCCTTGATCCCCTTGGCACCACTGCATCTGCAAATAACATGATTACATCCAGCCTGTTCTAAACCTTTTCTGTACCTTGCATTTTGGCCACATGTGTGTCAGAAACTGGAGATCCTTGGTAAACTGGTAGTCTCTGAATACCATGAGTACAAACTTGGAGTTGAGATCCCGCCAGTGAGTGGTGTCGTGTAACAAATAGCTGTTCACCTTGACCCAAGGCTCCTCCTCTGTAAACACATCGAGAAAGACAAAAGCGGGAGAGAAAGAGTGAGGAAAAAATCTGAAGGGATAAACATAGAGCACTTAATATGTTTAAAGTTTATTTATGGGTCCCAATCAAATGTTTGGATTTTCAATAGGTCGCAAGATCGTTTCAAACTTTCAAAACTTGGCTTTATGGATCACCGATTTGCAAAGTAAACTGTTCAGCGTGGGATCTTTTATCAAGCTTTCTTTCGTACTGCAAAGTTTTGTGAACTGTGGCACCAATCTCAGGATTGCATGGTCGCGTCTTCAGGCCAAGATCCACAAGATGAACTTGTGCCACGGAAAGCAGAGTCAACTATTGCGATAGCAACGCCATCTCAGTGGCATTGTAACGATGAGATTGGCAGGGGGGGGGGCAGGGAGGGTTGGTGGTGATGATTTGATCGGTCATGGCCCAATGCCAAAACGTTTGGCTGGGTCCTGGATGCAGACCGTTGCTTTAAGGTATCGATATGCGTACCTCAGTACTTACCTCAATGTCACCTTCAAAGCAATGCAAAAAACCCACAAGAATGTAATCCATTATAGCCTGGCTTGCAAACTCTTATTTCAAAACTTGTACACAAAACTCAAAATTTTGAAAACTTTCCCCAATAGCTTTTATGATGTGATTTAATGCTAATATGAAAAGATTTCTGGGTGATGAAATTGAGTGAAGCTCATGAAATCACTGATAACAATGCTAATTAAGCATTTATTTGGCGACAAGATATACAATGGTTTCTCAATCTGATCAACCCGAATGTAAATTTGAGTAAGTTTCGTTGTAGACAGCTACTTTAAATTAAATTAATACTGTATTCCAAAATGATGACAAATTAGGTCACAGGGAAAGAAATGTCGTGATTTCCTCACCTGGGTCTCCGATATCGTGTGGAATACTGCCAATGTATTTTCTCTGCGCTCTGTTTCCTTCGCTGAGATCGGAAAACATATCTTGGTCCTCGTGCTCGACTAGATTGCCTAAGAATCAAACAAAGAGCACATAAACGGTCAAATCCAAATCCTATTCAGAAATTACTTTGCAACTGCCATAATGTATTACATATGCAATCTATACTTTCTCTTAATGTAGCAATGCACAATTTTAAGCTTCCTTGTCATCCAGGCCAAGCTAATGAGACATCAGTTTTTCCCACAATACCCTAGTTAAGACAAAACCGTAGACAAACAATACCTTAGGGTCAGTTGTGATCTAACTTGATCCCACAATACCCTAGTAAGAAAGCACCTTAGATAAACACTACCCTAGGATCGGTTATGTTCTAACTGATTCTCTATAATACCCTAGTAAGACAGTACCCTAGACAAACAATATCATAGGGTTAGTTATGTTCTAACTTATAGCCTACAATACCCTAGATAAGCTAAAACCCTAGAAAAACAATACCTTAGGGTCAGTTGTGTTCTAACTTATAGCTTACAATACCCTAGTAAGAAAGCACCCTAGACAAACAATACCATAGGGTAAGTTATGTTCTAACTTATTCCCTACAATACCCTAGTAAGACAGATCGCTAGACAAACAATACCCTAGGTTCAGTGATGTTCAAACTTACATCCTACAATACCCTAGTAAAACAGCACCCTAGACAAACAATACCCTAGGGTCAGTTATGTTCTAACTTATTCACATAATACCCTAGTAACACAGTACCCTGAACAAACAATACCCTAGGTTCAGTGATGTTCTAACTTCAACAAGCATATTTTAAATGTTTATAACTGCTTAAATGTTTCTTCCACTCAGAGAAGAAATTCCATTCCCCTGAATTTGAAATAAATTTTCCCGGAACCATTTATACAAAACCATTACAACTGACTAGATGATGATGTTAGGTGCATTACAGACCAAAGTGAATAACAAAATGAAATCTACCCCGAAAATTGACACGACCGCAGATCCAAGTGCAACCCTCGCTCTAGCAGTGACTTACCATAATCATATTGCACACTGAGTTCAAGCTTTGGCCAAAGCATGGCTAGGGCAAACGATGCATAGAAATGCACATCGTACGTGTTGTACATCCTGTACTCGTGACCTGCAAGAAAAACCATTTTCAAGTTTCAATTGAAATATGGAAAGTTTTGTAAAGTACATTAAAAAAAAAATTCTTTCAATTTGAAAAAAAAATTCAAACAGTTGAACTTGTCCTTCAATGCCTGACCTAAACTTTACATAAAGGGTGAGGTCTTGCGTCAGAAACCTTTATAACTGACAGCCACAGTTTGATCTACGATCACACACTTTTGAAGCAACCAAACATTGAAGAATTGACAGATTAAGAAATACCAGGAGTTCATAGTTACTAGCTAGATCGGAAGAAACATAATTTCATTCAGTTTAAAATGTCCGAAAACCATAAACTTTACCACACTTTAGTTTCAAACTCTTAGCAGAAGTTAGGTCAGACTCTGGCAAAGCAAACGATTTTAAAGGTCAGGTCATGGGGTTTCTATAAGTTTACATTGCAGTTTGCATTAGAATAAATGAAACTTCTGGAAGGCTCCTTTAAGGCAAAATTTTACGAGGACCACAGTTTGTCTACGAAAGCCTTTGTGTTAAGTCTAATCCAGATTTGATGAACTTCTGTAAACAAAAATTGTCTTCAAATTTGCTCAAAATAAACTAAAGGAGCACTTCAAAAATGAAACCAAAACACCCTATGTCTTGGAAAGATTTCTCATACATTGAAAACATGACATTTGAGTTAATTCTTTTTTTTTGTTTGTTCTATCTATTGCTTTTTTTCTTTGCTTGCTCATTAAGAACAGAAGAAATAGCCCTGTTCTGCACTACGAGTGGCAGCTTGATTGATTGATTGATTGATGGGTCTCGATTGACAGGCAGTTTCTCCACAATGAATTAAAAGCAGTACTGGGGATGTATATAAACCTACACATACAGGCACTATTGACTGACCTGTGACATATGAGATAATTAGTCTTACTGGGGTGACTCTACGATCGACACCGACTTTAAATGCCAGTAACCTACCCTCCAGATAACCAAATCTGCCGTATTCTCTGACCAGATCATGTGACCAGGTGTGCTTGTGCTTGACCCCATGTGGAAATTCTTCCACGGACTCCACCCAGACGGTACCTCCATCGCTGATGAAGTAGAGCTCGTTGAAGAGGGCGGACTTGTACCAATGTGGCAACGATCTGTTGGAAGAGAGACCAGTCAAACAAAAGTTATCTTCTATTAACTTGACGTTACCAAAAATGAGAGCTGCTTGATTCATTTGGGCATTTCTGCTCACCAAGACAGAAGTCATGAGCAAGTCCAAAAAAGTGGAAAAGGGACAACAGATGATAGAGGATTCTTACAAATCACTACTGTTTTAATTGAGTACTAGTTAATTGGCAAACTTTGAAACTACAGATATGAAATTATTGAACCATACTTGAAAACTGTTATTGCATTCAGTGAAACATAGTATTTCAGTGACAACAAGGTTTACTTTCACCAAGTACGACTGGAGAAACCAAGAGACGAAAACAATTCACTCCCTGATGACACATACGTTGGGCAAAATTTATATACGACGAACATCTTACACTTGCGCCTGAATTTTTCTTATGTTTTCTGAGAGGAGGGAAGGGAAATTGTTAGCAATCATGATTGGGCTTCAGTTTCATTTTACCAATTCTACTTTCATTATAAACTTTGTAATAGATCTTAGATCCCATTGATCCCATTGTCTTTCATAATCAATGACCACTTGAAAGTGGAGTAACAACATACTGTAGGTGATCATACACTGATACTATATGAAGTACTTGCTCTACTTCTATGTATTGGGCAATTTTGCAGCAGGAAGTGAACAACTGAATCTTTGCTATATATATACATG
>KN884561.1:50797-62968 GCA_000934455.1 Apostichopus parvimensis
ATATATGGATACATAGTTTGGTTCAAGTAACCTACATATAGAGACAACAGGATCTGATCCAAGAATAAGGGATAGTGTATCTAGTTGAAATATACAACTCAGTGTTAATGATGCAATATCAAGTTGAAGTAAATGAAGGGATATAACATCTCATTGAAGGATATATGGATACATAGTTTGGTTCAAGTAACCTACATATAGAGACAACAGGATCTGATCCAAGAATAAGGGATAGTGTGTCTGGTTAAAATCTACTCACAAGAGTTTGATATATTGTTTGATTCAAGCACGGGTGAATTTTTCTTTTTTTCAGCGCATCGAGATGTTTTTAATGTTTTTTGCGCTTTATAAGAACTGTATTATTTTTATATATATTGTAGGGTCTCAGCCATATAGTATAGCAGTGCCTTGGGGCTACATATACTATCTGGTTCAAGAATAAGGAAATTTCGTACAGTAGTAAGATGTCCTTTCCGTGACTGTTTTCGAGTATAATTTTCTTCCCCCCTGCAATGAATGTACCACTAGATGTCAATATCCCATTTCCATTTTTTGTTTTATAAGTAATGAGCCCGGTTTTGCTTTTCAAGCCTGATATCTGTGGCAGCTAGGTAGTCATATGCTTTTAATACGTCACTGTTACGGTAGTTAACATTGAAGCTCTCTTCCTTGTTGATCTGAGTGATACTTGTATTTTAATAAGCCTGATGGGAAGGCAAAACAATTTTACTGGGAATGTTTTCATAACTTTACGTAGCAGAGCAGGTCAGGTTTTTTCTGTTTCTGGCATCTTATTAAAAGTTGCAGCTTGGTATGACACTTCTATGTATATTAACATGACTGCTGATATCAAATCTGAACCAGCAAAGGATAGATAAAGTTACCTAAATAAAACATTACATTATTTACAGTTTAGTCCATCAAACTTTCACCGACACTATTAATGTAAATTGAGTGGTGTCGTAGTGGATTTAAATGTATCCATGTAATTGTATCGTGCCAGGGGAATACCCTGCAGATATTAACTACTGTACTTCCTTGAAGCTGCATATATAAGTCTATACAAAGGTGATATCTCCAGGGTCTCAACAGAGGGCGCTGTTATACGGGTCCCGATGTGCGCAATCTGTACTGCTTTATAATGATCTCTGAATTAAAGTAACATGATCGTGTGAAAGCGCTCAGGAGATGAGAACATGAATTTGCATACTGACTCGGTGGTCGAATTGCTAGATGTCGGTTCCAAATCATTTGATCTGAACAAGACAAATCGGCTTTACAAAACAGGAGTCAAGGAGCTTAAAACATTTGGCTTGACTTGAAAACTTGGTAAAAAGAGGTTCAAAAGATCTCATCTTTAATAGTTACGAACCAAATTTGCATTCACTGTTGGTGGTCAACTCATGGTACCGTTATGGTCTGCAGTCAAGGAGTACAGCTGGTCAAGTTTCGCGTATGACCGATACGACAGCGCCCTCTATTGATTTTGGGTGTGGAAGGAGAGCCCCATTTGATGGGTTCATACTCCACCACACCGGAGAACGATACGGAACCAGATATAAACTTAAATCTGTGACTATGGTCCACCAAACTCACTCCTAGTGACCATAAAACTAGGCATTTAAATTTAAGTGATTTTGCCAATGAAAGATATCAGACTATACCATCAATTTGTGGGGACACAACATTTCTGTGTATTGGACCAAACAGTTTAAATTAAGAATCTTGCAAGTTCAGAGTAGACAAACATTTCTGAGGGACATAGACTTACTGGTTAGGTTTAGAGATGTATGCAATTATACATAAATATTACCCTGCATCATGGACAGAATGTTGAAGAGCGAACCTGACACACCATGCAGAGCTGCTTTAAAGCATGTCCTGTTTTTGCAAACTGCAACATATAAGCACAGTGTTTCCAAAGGAAAAGAATGTAACTTAAAACTACGTATGATACCTGTAGTGTACATGAAAACCTCCAACATCTAAAAGAGAATACTGCTGGAGCTGCAATGTATTGGAATTAGCAAGCAAAAATATTTACTTTTAGAAGGCAGCTGGTTACAACTTTTTTCCTGTTATGCATACATAATTGAATGTATATTTTAATACAAAGCTTCCTTGCTTCCATTTTTTTAGTTTCAAAAACAGGATGTGCCTTATCAGAGAGAGAACTTGGATTATTACTAGACCTGGATTGAGAACAAAATGGTACCTTTAACTGACTGTTTGGTTTCAAAACTTTAAGGGTTTATAAAGCTACCGACTGTAGAATTATAAATGCAGCCTGATGATCTTGTAAAAACATACAGAACAGCTGTTTGATTTACTTTTTAGAAAACAAAACAAAACTAAGAATTGGTAAGATTCAGAAGGACAGTGGGGTGATCTGAAATGACACTCTTTACGGAAAGGGAATAATCGACAGCCTACTGATTGTAAAAAAAAGACTTTATAATATATATTTATATATATATAATCATTTAAACGAAACGTGGAAAAAACTCTTGGAAAACAGCTACATAACCATTGCAATGAATGTGACTGAGGGTATAGAGTAATATTCACATGCCAAAGGACACAGCTGCTTTAATGTAGACGGTATGAAGAAATTTGCCAAACTTATCCAAAATTAAGATTGGAATTGATCACACCAATACATTCTGCTACATTTGTAACCACACATACAGGTAAATTATTCAAAAATTGTGATTTCTCAATATTTTTTTATGTGAGCTACGATACTAATGATAAGTAGTTTGGTAACGTCTCTGTATTTTGACACCAGAAATTTGAGTTATTTCATCAAACTGTTGACATCGGCCATGCTTTTCTAAAAGTAAATTTCCAACTGCGCATAAATACGTTACTTACGGTATGATTTTTTTCCATTTCCGTGACGCAACCCTGCAGATAAATTCAAGAATTTTGGAGCAGACTCTACAAAATTTCGTACACGTTAAACAGAGCATAAAATTGACGTGGCTTTGGGGCAATCTGCCAAAGACCTTGCTCTTGAAGTGACTGAGTTTAACAATTTGTGAGCAAAGAAATCATACATTCGCAGCGCATAGACTCCCTCGTTTTTTCCGCTTCATATACGTGTGTAGTGCGCTGTTCCAAACAGTAGGGCCTGTTTAGGTGTTGATAAATTCTGTTAATCATATGCAGCAGACATCCTTTAAAAGTTCAACTTTTAATATGTTCAATTTCTTCATTTTGATAAACATTTATATTTTCAATAATTCTTTCTTGGAGGTCCTCGCCAATCAAAATTGCTCCCAGACATTTAACGAGGAAGGGTACTGTAAATGACAGAGAGTGACTGGACACCGATAGCCATAAGGTACTTATCAAAGGTTTACCAAGTTCACTCTAAACATCATAAAACTTACTGGTTTCGCGGAACTACTACCTGAGAAAGTAACGCTACGCTACTCAAAAACGAACACAAGGGTGTGGGTCGCACACTAAAAACAGCCCCTAAACTCCCTCCCTTTATAAGAAAAGGATACTTATCAGGCTGTAAAAGACTGTTGAACGTTCTGAAATCCCAAAGGATGTATAGAAGGTAAAAATCCAATGTATTCCGGGCAATTTCTGTAAGATTTGGTATCCACTACAAAACGCAATGTAAACACTTTGAATGGTAGAATGAGAAGGAAGGGCAACGACCGGTGGAGCCGGTCGCTGAGGGTGCACAGTGTTAAAAGATTACCAGGGCATACTAGACACGGTAGAATGAGGTGCTAAGGTTGTGAGGAGACAGGTAAGCGAGGAGCGAAAAAAATACAGTAAATCTGGAGTGCTGACTACTTAGGCTGAGACAGGTAAGGAAGGAAGCAAAGCAACTGTAAGACATATGTTAGGCATCATAACCTCGGGACCATATATATCACATATGTTTAGGCATCATAACCTCCATACCATATATATCACATATGTTTAGGCATCATAACCTCCAGACCATATATATCACATATGTTTAGGCATCATAACCTCCATACCATATATATCACACAGCATAGGCATCATAACCTCCATACCATATGTATCACATATGTTTAGGCATCATAACCTCCATACCATATATAAAACATATGTTTAGGCATCATAACCTCCATACCATATATATCACATATGTTTAGGCATCATAACCTCCAGACCATATATATCACATATGTTTAGGCATCATAACCTCCAGACCATATATACCACATATGTTTAGGCATCATAACCTCCAGACCATACATATCACATATGTTTAGGCATCATAACCTCCAGACCATACATATCACATATGTTTAGGCATCATAACCTCCAGACCATACATATCACATATGTTTAGGCATCATAACCTCCATACCATATATATCACATTTGTTTAGGCATCATAACCTCCAGACCATATGTATTTTAGGCATCATAACCTCCATACCATATATATCACACAGCATAGGCATCATAACCTCCAGACCATACATATCACATATGTTTAGGCATCATAACCTCCAGACCATATCTATCACATAGCTTTAGGCATCATAACCTCCATACCATATATATCACATAACTTTAGACATCATAACCTCCAGACCATACATATCACATATGTTTAGGCATCATAACCTCCAGACCATATGTATCACATAGCTTTAGGCATCATAACCTCCATACCATATGTATCACATATGTTTAGGCATCATAACCTCCATACCATATATAAAACATATGTTTAGGCATCATAACCTCCATACCATATATATCACATATGTTTAGGCATCATAACCTCCAGACCATACATATCACATATGTTTAGGCATCATAACCTCGGGACATATATGTTTAGGCATCATAACCTCCAGACCATATGTATCACATGTTTAGGCATCATAACCTCCATACCATATATATCACATATGTTTAGGCATAACCTCCAGACCATATATCACATAGCTTTAGGCATCATAACCTCCATACCATACCATATATATCACATATGTTTAGGCATCATAACCTCCATTCCATATCCGTAACTTTAGGCATCATAACCTCCAGACCATATATAGTTAAACATACAGAAAGAACGACATATCCAAGAAACACAAATACCTGGTCTGTTGAACTTAACATGCGGATAAGATTTTAATCAATAAATGAGAATCCTCTTTCGTACTAAAGATCCAGCACAAAATAAGATAGCAATTATCACCTCATTTTTTGGTATTTGGGAAATAAGGTCAGTCACAGAGAGAATAACTTATGAACAATTCGAGGAGATGTCTTGTAAAGATAATAAAACGCATACTGCTTATTGGGCAATAGGTCTGTGTTGCTTACATTTTCAACTGCAGATATACCCATGGTGCAGTTCATGGTAGGGTGGGCCTCGTGAAGCTTTACCCCATGGACGGTCGCCTTCTCCCCTTCAGCCTTGAAAGACTCATTCCATCTGCCACCAGATCTGGAAGGACAATCAATCCACATGCATACTGAATGAAAAACTCTACACTTGTGGACACTAGTGGACACTAATGGACCTATCGCCTAGGCGATAGGCGAGGGCGGTGGCATCAAAAGCAATGATACACAAGGAAATCTGATATTCCAGAGTTAATACTAGCTACTGTAGTTAAAGAGCTATATCATGTTAGGGTGTGCACACTTTGGGGGGAGGGGTGTGTATTTGCTGCAACATGTTCAAATCATGTTTAGCCAAAGAAACAAAAACAAAAAAAAGCTGCATAAATTGGTGACACTAGAATAAAGTCATTAAATATTATAATAGGGGATGGGTGTTAACCCAGAAGAGGAGTTTAATGAAGACGCAGGGGTTAAAAGTTGTTACCTACTAGTCGACTTGGTCGATGGGAAAGTATGACAGTAGAGTAGAGGCTGGTAAGAGAGTAGCCTATTTAAATGTAATAATTTGTATACATTAGGTCAGAGCCCCCATTTTGTTACGAGATGCGAACAACGTATGGGGTCTCGGGAGATGCAACGTTGCAATTAATGCATCATCCGGTCTGGCTTGTTTCTGAGAGAGATCGATTCTAAGAGTAGAACATCTGATCTTACTTGTCAGTCTTCTTTGCCATCCCATTTAGCCAGGTGAACATGATGGAGACATCGACTGCTTCTTCTCCTTCATTGTAGACATCCCAGAGGAACACTCCCAACGGTAATGATGAATTCTGAGAAAGTGACAAACACAAAAAACATCGATACCAACTGGAACTAGAAAAGATGCTCTTCTATATTTATAGATACTAAATGTATCTTATAGCTATAATTTCATCATTTGGCAATCACGGTAGCCCCAAGATTAGTAAACAGAAAGGTAGGTTGCTTTCAAGCAATACTTTTATGTGGAAACATAACTATGTAAGTAAGTACGGAAGCAAAGCAAAACAGAACAAAAGACAATTTTAGAAAACTAATGACACCTCAAGAATCTCCAGAGCAGTTTACCAGTTACAGGATTAGGAGAGGAAGTATTTTGATACTGTAGGTAAATTGAGAAGTATCGACATCACACGACCCTCACTTGACAAAATTTCAACTGGTAGGTTAGATGCGGCCTGTCATTAAGGGAGGGCGGTGTGCAGAGAGCTTGACTGATTCCTCTCAAGATGAGGTATGCACCATACAACAAGAGTGCTGTGATGGTGTAGCAATATAGATAGGTACAGTAATTGTACCTTACTACAGCTGGGTTTTTACATTTCTAGATGATTCTTACCCAAGGAAAGGGACATAGAGATTGATATTTAAATGACTGCCCAGTCAAGTAACAGAGTTTCTACATATTCGTACAGAGTCTTTTGCAAGCCGTGGAATTCTTGATGATTTTACTAAATTAGTTCATAAAAATCCCCTCCTGCTCCCAATCATTTTATATTTAAATATGATTTCATCTGTACTTTAACAAACTAGGCATGTAAACAGGAATGATTTCAGTTATTTTTTTTTCCAGTTAATCAGTGACTGTGGTTTAAGAAGCAGTTGCTAAATGTATCTGAAATGAAATATTTAATAATGAATAACAGATTAAGTGATCTGAATACCCACTCACCCAGCCAGCATTAAATTTACACTGACAATAGGAGAGAGACAATGTACTTGATTCATAGATCATAAACTTGTTAATTAATGACTAAGCTATTCTGACTGTTCCAGACTTTAATCAACAACACTAAGGCACAGCAATCTACCTGATAAACAACAATCTTCCTAGAAACATGAAAGGCCATAATGGGAGTACAGTACTGCTGTTAACTTCAACTCACTGAGTCACCAAACAGTATATTTACATAGTAGTTTAGTACCATACCCTTGTTTGTCTAGTACTGTTTAGTTGGTTATCAAGAGAGGGATGTTTGTGGTTGTACAGCTTGACTTGTTTGTCTACTGAGGTGGTTACAACGACTAAGTCTGCGTGATCTACTTTAATAGTTAGTTAAACTTTACTGGTAAACAGGGGACAATACCCAAGCTTTAATAAATAACCACACTTTCTAGGTATTCCTATTCCAGATGATGATTGCTGAAATGTATTGGTAAAATATTTAACAGAGGGTTAGTGTTAAGTTAGACAACATGTTTTGTTTTTGGGGGGGGGAGGGGGATAAAACATGGTCATTAACACAGAGAATTCAAACTAATTGGTCCAGTGTTGTGTGTTAATTGTAACGCATAGTAACATTTCAGCCTCTGAAGAAGATCCTGCTAGGATCCAAACTTCAGGTCCACTTACTTTTACACACTGTAACTTATACTGTAGTGTCTCTTTCCTGTGAGACGAACCCCACAAAAACACTTAACCATCGACTGGCTATTTCTGTACTATGTATATACTTTGTGTATAAATTTGCATTTCCCAAATATGGCAACAGCTCAGTACAATTGTTGAAGAGACAAAAACTCTGTTTTTTTATTACCGTTTTCATAAATTGGTTATAGAGACTCTGGATTGATCAAAAATCTAACCAACAAGTTCACTCGCAGAATAAAGTACAATCCTACCATAAACCTAGTCGTCCGTGTGAAGGCACTGCACTAGTACAAAAAGGGAGGGAGGGAGGGCCAAAATTCCATGGAATAATAAACACCTTTATGTACAAGGATACGGTAGGAAACCTTGCATAAATAGACAGTTAACTTCTAAAAGCCGTTCATCACAATAAGCATATTATTTTGTATATTTTTTTCCTCTTTTATGATTAAGAAGGGTTACAGGCCTTATCATAGGCCATGTAAAGGAACTATCTAGTTTTAATCACTAATTACTTTTAATAACAACTATATGAAACAACAAGGCTGTATTCTATCCTGTGATAGGTTACAATTGTGCAAATACACTCAAGGCATTCCTGACGAGTGATGAAGCTAGTGTAACAGGAACTTCCTGTACGGTACACCTACGAACAAGAAAAAAAATGCCACCACGGCAAGTAAAAGAAATAGATTCAGATCTTGAACTCACGATACAAACAAAATGCAAACTAAAACAGTGGATCGCTACAGTACAACAGCCAATCTGCTAGAATTCTTCCTCATGTAGCTGATCCAACAATTTAATACATCGTTCGGAATCTCGGAATCGTTGATCGATATCGTTATTCTTCCGATCCAGTCGATCTACCATATATTCAGTAGAGAGAGTGCAGTAGTGTCGTGGAGACAGGTTAATGAGGGAGCAAATCATTTAACATCACAAACCCTTCTGAAAACCGAGCAGCCACTGGAACGGATATATACTGTACCCACCTTGTAATCGTCGGGAATTATCGGTGTTATTTGTCGACAGACTAGTTTGATCTGATGTTCTGGTATCTCGTACACGGTCCAAGCTCTTGGGTAGAGTCCGGTGTACGACGCCTGAGATCCCGGGAATCCCCACTTCCACGACGACGATAAATGTTTATTTTTAGGTTTTCTAGATGAAAGCACTTGTTGGTATATGGTTTGGTTGTTCTTTCGTATACAGACCGTGAACTGCAGTTGGAAAGGAAGAGAAAGATTGGCTCATTTAACATACATATCTAGCTTGATGTTGAGAGTTAGTTTTTCTGTGACAAGGACATGCACATGCCGTCCATGATAATTTACAAGGTTTAACAGGCCACACGATTTCGATCGAAATCACGAAGTGAAATTCCACTTCAATCCTAATTATGTATTATGTATGAAATTAAAAATTTTGAGATAGTACAGCATCCATGGGCAAAATAATCTCTTTGCAAGGCATCTGCAGAGTGATGAAATTTCATTTGTTTGTTTATCTTTTCCAGACATTGTCCTTTATCAAAGGTGAAGGAGGGGAACTGTAGTACTTCATAAGGAACCATGTGGCTGTAAGGTACTGTATTAAACAAGTATGTACATGGCTGCTATGTTGCAGTTTAAATCACTTCTCGGGATAATACTCTTCAGCTTGCCCATGTCCCATGTAGGTCTCTTTCTGGCGTCAGACACGAGAGCTGGTTACAGCACATTTCTACGCCCTCTTCATGAATGTTTCCCACTGTTCGTTCCTTGACTTTCCAAACTAATACCTTGTAGTGGTTTTATCACAGTACTACACTGCATGTCCAAGTGTACATACAGTATATACGACAGACAGGCCTGAATGTTTTTATTGAGCTTCTAAACCGGAGTACTATTGTACTTCAAGGTAATCCCTAGTAAAGGAAGTCCTTACGATCACATATGAGATCAGTGACACTACTTCATACACACTCATTTCCTACATTATTGAGCTTACAAAGTTCAATAACACATTACCTGTTTGTGCTGTTTTTATTTAAGAAGAAAAAAAAAGAAGAAGAAATTTCACATTTAAAGTGAAACTAATATCTACAGCTTTTAATGGAATTGATCCATGATGCGTACCGTAACTTTTTCAATTCAAATTAATTGACTGTACATATATTACACATGTACATGTATCATATTCTCCGTCGCTGTGGGGGTACAGTTAATTAAAAACGTTATAACCAGTTTCCTCTAGGCAAAAAAGAGCCTGGGTGCTGACTGTGCAGAGGTTGTGAGGAGATATGTAAGCAAGAAAGTGAAGTATAAATACATCCAGTGTTTGAGCCAGGAGAAAGTGAGTGCTGGCTAATTTGAAGAGAGTGGAGGCTAATTTGTCTGACGATGGCGAGCGAAGCCAGCCCGCGAGCATAGCGAGCCCTCCTCTGCGTGAGGTCCAGGGGCCCTTGGTGGGGTTTGAGGGGCGAAGCCCCCGAAGCTACAGGGTTTTAGTTGATTTCAATGGCTTTAGGTGGCTCTATTCTACCCCTATTTTTTCACCTGACAGTCTTTGTGAATAGCTAAAATTAGGTATGTTATTCAATACACCCTACGCCCCACCGACATCACTGAACGTAACACCCTACGCCCACCGGCATCACTGAACGAAAAAACCCACGCCTAGTAAAGCCCTCACAAGTCACAATTACATATTAATTATCATTGTAATTTGTATTGTACGAGGAAAGGCTTAATTATTATGATTTTGCATTTCACAAATTCTGTATTTTGATTTCATTTAGTACAAGATTCACTGATTTTTGTGACGGTCGGTAGGAAGCTTGAGTGGCGGTCGGTAGGATGCTAATTTACTCTGAGTGCCGGTCGGCAAGCACTTGTGGCGGTTACACCCGACCGGCGCCGACCCGCGTGGCTACAACACTGAATACATCTATTTACCTTTTTCATGTCCATCCTTAAAATCTTTGAGACAAAATTAGCAACACTTAAACAGTTATGGTGAAACAATGATAATGTTGAGAGCTTGCAGACCTAATTTTTATATTTCAATTCCAACTTTCTTATTATTATTATTATTTACTTATTAATATATATTGGGAGGGGGTAGTTATATTTTTTTAGGGATGAAGGGGAGGAGGGGCATATGGGATGGAATGTGAGGATTTAAAGAGCAGACATTCCTCTCCCCACCCCCTCCCCACCCCACCTGTGTTCAGTACATTAATCAGTATTAACATCCTTGCACAATACTGTACTCTCTACATTTTAATATCAGAAGTTGGTCTCTTGCTATCAAACTAGAATATTTCACATCTCAGGTTTACTAACAATTCTCGTTAATGTTCTTACAGTACATGTACTGTATCATCTTTCCTCTTATTTGTGTTTGTTTTTGCACCGAAGTATTTCTTTGTATAATATCGCCATCCTACATGTAACAATTCTCGGAAGAATAAGTGAATGCAGAATAGAGTTTACCTACTGTAATATAATAATAATAATAATAAATGAGACTTATATAGCGCCAAATCAGTAAACAAAAGTCACTGCTCAAGGCGCTTTACAAAGAAAGTAAATTAATTTACAAAAGAACAAGTGAAAAAATGGGTCTTAAGTAGACTTTTGAAAGTAGAAAGTTTATAGCATGTTCGAATGTGATCTGGTGACTTGTTCCAGAGATAATACCCAGAGTATTCGAAGCTTCTGTAACCATAGGTCTTCAAGCGTGGTTTAGGAACAGTTAAATACAGTTTGTTGGAGGAACGAAGCAGGGATGTGCATTTAGGAATTTAACATCTCTAGGGGTATACTACACTATAGTCCGTCCATCAATGATATTTCAGCTCTTACTGGTATCAGGCAAAAATTCAGCAAAAGTCTAACCATGTTTTATACTGTACTGCTGCCTACTGTCAGGTATCGCTGCAATTTCAGAGGATATATTCTTCCAAAGTAGAACCTGCAATTTTTTACATACCTACGTCATCGGTGTAGGGTTACCCACATCTTCGTTACCTGACTCTTCTTAGAGGTGTAATTATGCGCACTTTCGCCCGTGATCCCAAAAACTCTTAATATTCATTTCAATGCTTGAAGTATCAAGTCAAATATTGTACACCCTTACTGTACAAGTATATCCATGGGTCACTTCTGCAAACTAGTCTTTTTATTGACTATTTCCAAGCGGAATTTAAACATATATATATATACCACATACAGAATTACAATTTATGCAGGCCAATACCTGAAAAGAGAGTTATCGAGAGCAGTCTTCGATGTAATTTGTTCTACAGTGACTCTATTGCTATAAAACCCACTGCACCTTCAATTCCTTAAACCTGTACTTTGCATTTGTTTGGAATTTTTTTAACATTCTTCCACCAACCTTGACTATCC
>KN884562.1:22254-41667 GCA_000934455.1 Apostichopus parvimensis
TACGAACGAAAGAAAAGTCCCCACAGGCTTGAGAGATTGTCTAGAGCATTGATGATGTACGTTTTTGTGTATTAAGGGATTCAAGACCAAACGGAGTGTCTCCGTTAGTTCAATTGCAAAACACGAAATAAAAAATAGCGATGAAAGCGCCACGTAAAATTCATGTTACGAGCACAAACCGTCAGCAAAGTACACACAACTGTGTAGTAACTCAATGTAGTTACAGTAGCCTATATGTAGTAGCTTTATTGATAAACAATTCTCCAACCTGCAGAGAAAATTCTATAACCCTTTTGTGTACATCCTGGACCAAAGCGACCAGTTCATTATCTGGTCTTCTTTTGTGTATTAGAGGCTTAATTTGTGGTCTCATAGTCAAGTGCATACAACTGTCTACCGACTCTTGGAAGGCAGGAAATGTGTGCGTTCACGCATGACTCATTACCAGCTGGTTGCTGTGCTCATTACACTGGATAGCAACGTTTGGGCCTTCGATCATCGCCGGTTAAATTTGCGAGCCTTCCCTAACATACTACACAAAAGACTGCAAGTACTTAGTATGTCATGCATATATATCTGAAAAAACTCTGTAATAGGTGGTAACATAATGTATGTGAATTAAAGCATTCTGCAAAAGTAATTAAAACCAGAGCAGTACAGTCAAATAAATTTTACTCACCAAGACACTATCGGGTACCGAAAACATTACTTTAAATCTGTCAGCATAACTTGAAAATTCATCACCATTGGCTACATTGTCCTCGCCTACAAAGTCTCCCATAAATATGACTACATGAGGTTTAACAGCTGACATTGCAAGTCTGAAATACTTTGTGAGATATCTGTCTGCATCCCACTTCATGAATGAACCAAGCAGGAGAGGCTGATTGCTCGATCTCTTGAGCTGTGGATCGGCGACAAACAGGAGTCGGACATTTCCGTCTGATCTATCTGGTAAGGACTCCAAAGCGGTCGTCCACTGAATGCCATGGTGAGAAGCAAATTCAAAATGCTCATTGTAAGCTACAACCAGGAAGCCTGAGATGATGAAAATACTGTTAGCAACTGTAGAAGACCTCATCATTCATAAGTGTAGACACATCGTCACTACCTGCAAAAATAAATGGGACAAAAAATTCTAGCCATGCAGTTGTCAAGACCAAAACAGTTTCACAAATCTAAGACTTAGTTAGACTTAGTGAATACCAAATATAAAGCAGGCATATCACTTCCTAACAGTATTCCATTTTCAATTTAATACTTTTCTGTAAATAACACAGAAGGCCTCCTTATTTATACATTTTGTTTACTCATCTCAAATATTGAATTAACCTAGCCAAACAGTAATTTTAATAGGCCCCAAACTCTACTCATCTTTGACATGTTCATCCATTCAGCAATGTACCATTTTTCTGTATAGGTGTGCCTGATGTACCCAATGTAGCAGGCTACTATTGTACCTATAAACTTTGTTTTGGCCTACTTGGCAATACCTCCAACTTCCAAACCAAAAAAATCCTCTCAAGCAGGTTTAAATAACACACCATCCATCCATGCTTATTTTTATGTATGGCATGCATTGCTGCATTTACATGAATAAATCTGTGCTGAGTGTGCAAGGTATATACATTTTACTTATACTAGCCTAACGTTAGACCAACATAACTGCAAAGATCTGTAGTTTCTTTTTGGCTTCAGTGAGCTTCAGATAGGCTACTGTTTGCTACTGTAAGTTATAGTTACTAGTAGTATAGGCCTAATAACTTGCACTGGCAGTATAACCTAGCCTACTGTAGGTACAGTCAAGGTCGTAGTTGTAGCTAGCTAAGTCTTCTCTCCTGTCCCGTTAATATTACACAATTACCATTTTTATCATATTAACATACCACTACAAAGGTACCTTAAATGAAATACACAGCTGCATAGTCATTAGTATTCCGTCTGGTTCATTTACGTTATGCCTTACAATGGCTTACAGTATCTAATTAGCCGCGGCCTAACTGTGGCCTTAGACTAAGTTAGGCTACATCCGGTAACAGTTTCGCGAATTGTTAATTTCCTTTCCCGTATATGCGTTATCTTAAATAACATTATGTGAGAGGATTTCGACTCTCTGTGGTAAAGCTATTAAAATAAATTCCCTTACGACATTTCAATCTGCATCTCAAACAGGAAACCGTATTATAAAATTCTTGCGCCTAGGCTAACGTTAGACGTAGAGATAATGCAGCGTATATGGGCTAACATTTCTTTTACAATAACATTATGTACATCATGGAGTACTACATGAGGGTGACGGTGTCACAGAATGTTAGCACCAATCAAAATAGATTTTAGAAAAGCTTTGGGTTTCAGCCAATCGCTGCCAAGCACCCGAAATCAACATGGCTGCGTCCATAGATGTAAACATACTTGATGGATCTCTGTACAGTATTTGTATTATGCATTGGAAACATAGTGGAGAAGAATGGCGACTTCCATTCCGACAAGCGTGTATAGTTCAGATGAAGAAGCTATTTATTACTCTCAGTAAATCGATTCAGTCGCTTTTGGAAGTGATGAAGAAGTTCGATGTAGCGTACAGTACACGTCGTACTAGTACTACTAGGCCTATACTACTACTACAATACTACTAGTCCTAGTACAGTAGTAGTACGCTAGTACTAAGTATTAGTAATAGTAACATGGTGGGCTCATATTAATTGACGCACTTAAGTTAAGGATTTGATCAACGATGTCTAGCAAGGAAAAATATAAATCACTCAACTGTATGTGTTTTTCATGTGTGTAGTTCCTCAGAAATGTAATGATCTCAAAATATTAAATAAAGGTTCTGTACTTATGCACCGTACAATTGAGCAGAATTTGACCACAAAATGTCTGCCATGTCAAGTTCTTTCGTAATCATACCCCTAAATTGACACATTCGTCGAAAAGCTAACAGTAGTGTAGGCCTTAGTATACATCCATTGACTTTGGATGCTATTTGCTATATTTGAAGGTGCGTCAATTACGAGGGTGCGTCAATTATGAAGCCTTTACTATACTACTACTAGTGTACTAATTTTGTTATACAGGTTACTGTTTCTTTTAGCCTTACTTACTGTAGGCCTGTACATGTAATTAGTATGCTGTTAACTGTAGTGTCATTGTCACCACCATTTACTTTCATATTTGAATACTTAATACTACCCTAGGGCTTAGGAGTTATAATTAGATTTGTACTGTTGGGTCCAAGTGGGGGGGGGGGGGGGGGGGGGGGGGGGTGTGCCTTCCCAAGGCTATTTCACAAAGTGCTTACATTTTATCCATAGTTTGTCCTGTGTACACCGTCCAACAATTTGCAGCTTATTGTCTGCAATCTTGGAAAAGATTACCAAGTACTCATTCCACATGTTATTCAACACTTTGGCTGCATATTTTTCATGGATTTTTGTTGATGACTTTGTAAGCCTTACAAGTTTGTAATGACTTTGTAAGCTGCAGTGATTGAAAATCCTTATTTTGGACAACGTGTTGAGCTGTTTGCACGAAATTGTGACAGTTGATCAGCATGAGATATTTATAAGAGAACCTCTTACAGTATGTCATTCAAAAGCATGTGGTCAAATAATCAAGAACATACAATCCAATATTAGCTTTAGCAGCACAAAATATGAACCCATCATTGTGGCCGTCATCATCAGTTCCGATGCTGTTGGTCATTGGCCATTTCATACTCATAGTTAAAGGTGAATGAGACTACATTTCACAAAGGAATCCTAGTTAATAAAGGGTGACCAAAGATCATTTATACTAAAATACTGGAGGTTTGCCAGTCCAATGACTATCCAGTCTTGCCTTTAATTTTCAAAAGATGGTACGTACTAACAGAACCCTCTCTCAGGCAGTAGATTGCAAGGGACAATAACAAGCTAATCAATAAAGGATAGTACTAGCAGTATGGTATACCTAAAGGAAGTTGTAGCCTAGCCATCCCACATATTGAGTAAAATACCATGGAACGTAATGCACAGCCCTCTTTGAAGGCTAAATTTTCTGGCCTTGAACCCTATGCTTAAACTGTAACATAGCCAGACATAGAACTAGCCTAGGCCTAGTCCTAAATTCGTGCATTGTTATCCATACTGGGAAGTGTGTCGTCATACTCCAAAGATTTACACCAAAATGTGTATTGGACATTACTCTGCCATCCCAAACACAAATTTTGTGATGTTCCAACAACGTACAGTTAGGCCTAGGCTACTCCAATACTGAAACTCCCAACATGGGCAATGAGTAATAACCTTCAGTAATAACCTAATAACAATGAGTTATAAGGCAAGTACTTAAATTATGTAAAACAGGGACGACTTCCCCCATTTCCCACACACTTGTGAAATCTTGCTCAAAATCACACAGCTGATTAGCACATGTTTATTAAGAGGGATATTGGGTTAGGGTTAGGGGATAGACGTTTTATTTGAATTCCGTTACAGACGTTACTTTCCTACCTAAAAGTGTTTATTTCCTTTCCTATGATTTAGAAGAGGATACTAATGTATTTATTTCACTCATTACTTAGTTGTCTCTACACAAGTACTGCACCTCTATATATATACTGAGCTAGACATGACTGGTAACCTTTGACACTGCCACTAATAAGGTGTAGACTTGTTTAGGAATAGCGTATCCTCATTATACCATCTAAAAGTGTGTGATGTACTGTGAAATTGTCCAGATTTCTATCCTTTTTTTCTTGAGGGATTGTACATTGGAACCGTTTTCCTTTGGGTTTTATTTTCAAAGGACCCGGTTCACACCGTTTTAGTTTGAGCACCAGTTGCACAAAATTGCTCTCAGGGCATTTACCTCCTACCTACATCCTTCCTTTTGTATGTACTGTTCATGCTCTTATTGTGACACTATTTTTGCCCACTCGAGGTTAACTTGGTGTGCTATAACCCACATGCTGGTTATGAAAATACTGTAACTACAGTGAGACTATCCCATAGAACATGTAGCTGATAGACCTTTTCAATCATGACTTGTATTAAAATCACCAAAGAAAGCATTTTAAAACTATCCACAACACAATATGAAACAAAGCTTAATATTTGTCCTCAGGTCAGATTGTGCATACAGTATGTGTGAAAGAAAACCAAGAGGAAAGAAAGAAGTTGCCAATTGACACACATTCAGCCCTTGTGTGCTGTTCAAAGATGAGTGAACTTTTTGGACAGTGCAGGTTTGCAAGGTGATTAATGTAGAGCAGAAATACGTATGAATCTGAAACTTGTTACTTTATGAGACCTTTGCATATGAAAAGTAAACTTTAAAAAAAAGACACAGCATTTGCATTTCACTAAAAGTGATAATTGAGTTCCCACAAATTTTCCTCTTTCTGAAATTCAGGGCATTAAGGCATGTGTGAGGAAGCATTCCTTAAGACTCGAATATGCAGTAGAAAATTGTTGCAGACACCATTCTGAATTTTGTATGCAGCTAAATATTACCTGAAATGATGGTCTCTAAGGCATAATGCTATAGGAGATATCTGTCCCAAACTTGGTCAAATCTGTGTCAGAAATTGTGAAAGTGTGAGGCTTTGACACCTTTTGTATACATGCTATGTGAATGTCAAACTGTAGGATCCTTTCCACTTTAATGTGGTGGATTACCAAATGTACCTTGTTCAAAGTCACTTGCCATTTGAGGTCAGTGAAGGTTAAATATATTAGGTGAAAAACGTGTAAATTGCAAACATTGTGTCCTGCCAAAGCAAACTCCAAGTAAGCTTGTACTTGATGCTCTTGAGGTATCTTGATCATAATGAGAATATGATCCCATTGGTTTTGGTGGAGGTCAAAGGTCCTCCAAGTTTGCATTGGGCATATTAGTCCAACAACCTTGACTTGACAAAAGAAACCCAAGCTGAGCTTATATACTTGATTGGAGTATTTTTCATAGTAAAGTTTACCCTAAATGATATTCATTTTGGTTGAGGTGACATGTCCCAATAGGTCAATATAGGGTATACAGTGAAGACATGCAAAATACTGCTTAAGAGCCAACTTCATTTGGGCTCATATTTTGTACTGTTGTGATTCATTGATTCTTTATTTATATGTACATTTTTTATATTTTTAAGGATGCAATATTTCAGCAACATCCAGTCAAAGCCTTGGTGTCTTCAATCTCTCTCTCTACACAAACGGTTACAGTGGTATTTCCTTTTTTCACTTTTGCAGATCACAAAAGACAGTGACTGGCTAGGTGGAAATATGTGCTCACAACCTTCAGACAACTTAACAAATAGATTCGTTCAGTTCAGCCTGCTGCAGTCGGTTATCAACTAAAGTGGATGTAAGTTGTGCATTTTGCCTAATGTTAAGAATTAAGTACCTCTAACATTAGCTCTTGCACTGAAATCAATCAAGCAAATGTAACTTGCATTCTGGAATTTCTGGTGCCTTGTTTTTAAGGTGTAATTTTCACTATCTTCTTTTGTCTGCTACCAATATTAGAAATGGTGGTGGTGGCCTTTCTTCTTAGGGTGGTCTAATAGGCCGTTCCCACGAACGATGGCTCGCTTCACCCTTGATCGACCTATCGAGGGGAGGGCAAGGCAAATTGCTCCACTCTTTTTCTGTGTGGGAACGGGGCTAGTCCGAGCTTGATCAAACCTCTCATGAGAGGTGGGGTTAGGACAGCGTAGCCCGGGTAAACGTTGACAAATGTAAATAAACAATTGCCTTGGGGTGTAAAAGTTACGATGGATTTTATCAGTTGTAGTTTCTGCCGCTTGCTTATTTCAGTATCGACATAAACTGTTTTGTACCTATAAAATTAGTTGAGTGTACAAAGGACCGATGCAGTGAGAATGAAGGAATTACGTAAGGCATAGCTAAGTAGTACACAGTGTAGCTGCCCGCATATATCCGCATATATACAGTATAAAGTTTTAGCTGCTGTCTTGAAGACGTCCAGATCATCGGCAAAGCCCATTAATATTATTAACGATATTTTCCTGTACGACATGTCGCAGGAGACTAAGCAAAGTATGTGTTCGAACGATGAGGTAAAGGTTTTGCCACGATGACCATAAAGCGTTTAGTCTACATGCCATGACTTCTTTGACGCAATACTAGCAAAATTCACTGATAGTGGAATTTCTTGTTGGCAGCTTGCTAAGAAAAGTTTTTACATTAATGTCAAGTAAATGATACAGTATAAAACAGGTGCGGACATCGAGTTGCTACAAAACCGTTTGCAGAATGTCTCGATCCCAAGCAATTTGTGTTAGGGGTTAAATATTTCTTTTGGGTAAAGTGTGCAAACATTTTTTTTCCAGAGTTGTTGGAACAATGTTACGAACACAAAGTCGGCATATCTGCTAGAGTAATACTATCATTTTAGGTTTCCATTTTATATGCTTTCAGTTTTATTGAAGGATTTGTTTACGAGACCCATGGACAAGTCGTACCACCCAAAATATTGCTTTTCAGACAGACCAATGATTTCCTTGCGCATTGACTTTTTCAAAGCTGGTAAACGTTGGCTGTATCGGGAAAGTCCCGATTGAAAATAGTACATGTGCGCTGCTTGGATGATGTATGCACGTTCCGAAAACACTCACTGCCTAGCGGTCGATAGCTGCTCGTAGAAAATAGTATGTGTGCTCTGCTTGGATAATGTATGCACATGCCGGAAACACTCACCGTCTCGCTGCTCGTATTCTCTGATGGAATAATATATTACATTGTGTAACTATATTCTTTGCAAGATCGTGGATTTTCCGCGATTTTTTAGTTTTGTCACGGTCTGTACCATGAAACGTGTTGGACGTTTTCGCCGAACACGTAGTCACACCAATACAATAAACGCCTAATCCTTTGCCCACACTTGCAATCATTAAACTGGTATTTCAAATAAGTTTTTTTTGACAGTTAAGTTTTAATTACAGTCATGGACAGAAATCGGATGCTATGCTGATCACATTGAATACACCCTTAAAACCATGCCATTATAATTAACAGAAGAACAGTGTCTATAAAGTGATACTGAGAATATGTTTAGTAAAAAGTAGCGATATATTTCCCGCGAACCCGGTTTAGACTTTTCCCAAGGTTTTCCAATCATGCCGTTATGCCTGGAGTTAACTCGTTGAAACGCGGGTTCAAATTGCAGGGCTTATCTGCGGTTTTAATTTTAGCTCTACCTATGCATGCTTGAAGCAAGCCTCCATTCGTTGGAACGGCCTATGAGAGTCTCTTCTAATTGATGATGATGTCCACACATTTCTTATGAGGATTGAAAACACTGTTGGATCTGTCAATCAGAATAATTGTTTTAGGTAGTGCTATGTGTTTTGATCAAGTTGAATTAAGGTTGGTATCCATGTGTCAGTATTATTACGAACCCATGATTCTGCGTCCAGGAGGTAGTGTTTAGCCCGGGATGCAAAACCATAAAATTGCTTGGTTCACCGTACCTAACTTTTTATTTGAGAAACAAACCACGAGACCAGAGACCACACACTTACACACCTATGCAAAACAACATCTTTGTTGCTCTCTTTTAAAAAAAACCGCACCTTCTTCTAAAAGAACTAACTTTTTTTGCAAGACTGCTGTTGATTGCTAAACATAGCAGATGATGCTTTACCAAATATCCTGTTATTTGATTGTCTAATAGTCCCTTACCAATTGTCTGCAGACATTGTTGCATCTGTAGTGCCCAAGGAGCACAACGTATGCAACTACTTGTAAAGTTGTAACGTAGGCATAACTCATATTTGGTATAGATGTACCTCATCAAACATTAGAAGCATATTGCTTTGGTGGAAGGCAATGGCCATTTAGAGGCTTAATTATGAAAATCTTTTGAACACGATATCTCAAGAAGGGAAGTTTGTACTAATTTCGTATTTTGTACATAAGTGCACGATATGTGTGCAAGATGTCCTTTCTTCTTTGTGGAAGTCAAGAGGTGTAAAATTCAAGAGGTCAAGAGGTGTAAAATTGTGCAAAAGGTTATAAATAATTCATATCTCAAGAAGGGAAGTTTGGTCAGCTCTCATATTGGAATCAACTGGCAAGCTAGTAGTCTACTAGTATCAGAGCAAGAATTTTGATTGTTAATGAATGATTTCTTTACAGAGTGATTTTCAGTGAGATGGTATTTTGCAAATGCTTTTTCCTGATTACCTCTTGACAGTTCGCGCCAAAGTTTGCTGCCCTGAAAATAGGGGTTTCATCACATTAGATACATTAGTACATGTAACTGTGCACAGGTGAAGGCAGGTGAAGACATTAAATATTGTAACTTTGTATTGACCAAAAAAGTAAGAAGGTGATAAAGAAATGTATGGGAGGTAAATTGTTATTTCCATTTCAGCAAGGATAGGACTAAGCCATTTGACTTTCTGGTGTTGTGGTGAAAGAATTACATGCCCATCTTATTGTCTTTCTACATGTTTTCATACAAAAGGCTGATAATATGTTGAACCGATTATGTCCAAAATAAGCAGTATGGTTATTTTCATTCTTAAAGCAAATACAACTGCTTAGTCTTCACAATTTCAGTTGCATAATAATCCATCCCAAGGGTAATCTTCACAACAATTTACCTCAATAATGTGGCTGTTTAGTCCCTTTTTTTTGTGCTTTTAGGGATTTTCTTCAACCACAGATGGGTTGTGATTAAAATTTAGATTGAAGTCTCCTTATGTGTTTGATGTAACCAACTACAGAGAAATCAAGTGGTCTCTTTGTTGTTAATAAGTAGTCCACAAATACACATTCACATCAGACACAAGATGGTTTTATTTGCTTTTTGGTTTCTATGATAATCGTTACCTTTGAAGTCTTGATGCATGTGTGTGCATTTGTGACCCCTAGCTTTTTAACACGATATCTCATGAAGGAAAGCTTAGATCCATCTCATATTTGGTATGTTGATGGACTCTGGTGTAGCTGCATACCAAATATCGAGATAACAAAGGATCCAAAACACGGTTGCTGGAATCGTCGATAGGGCAACATGTTTACCACCATCACTCCTATACTGGAAGAACTACACTGGTTACCAATAAGACTCCGTTTTGACTATAAAATCCTCATTTTGGTTTATCGTGTCATTAAAACTGGTACCCCAAGCTACAGTACCTTAATGTTCTCTTACATCAGCAAGCTACATCAGCAAGTTAAATACGTTTGCATTATCAATTCAACTTCAGGTTCCAATGTCATGTACAAGATCTTTTGGTGACTGTAGGTTTCTGAATACTGCACCACGTTTATAGAATTCCCTCTCGGTTGAGATTAGGTCTTTAGATTCTATTATTCAATTCAAACTCTGACTTAAAACTTTTCTTTCTCTCAACTCTATTAGTTTTTGCACATTCAGCGCCTGTAGAGCACATTGAACAACTTTGTTGAAGTCTGTGCTTTATATGACTAGTTATTATTATTATTATTATTATTACAAGAAGAATATGGTTTTGAAGGAGGTCAAATGTCATTTAGGATCACCAGAGGTCAAACTGGGGCTATCACTCAGTTGTGGAGGAGGGATTTACAAGTCCCTCACAAATTGTGTTATTGCCATGTTCAACATAATGAATTGATCAAACCCACATCTACATTTTTCATACATTTTGCACTCAAAATTATTATTGCAATGTTTTCTGTGTTGGTACAACATGGGGTATTACTACATTTAATATTTACACTATTTTTATCATTGTGATGGTGTATTGTATGTCTGATGCAGCTTTTGCTGGGACACATACGTCATTCTTACGTTTAAAATTTTCATGAGAGAGCCAGCAGTTTTCGTTCATACAATTTTATCTTAAATCTTTCCAAATCTGTTAGTCAGACAAGAAATGATGTGCACCTGTATGGGTGACCCATACAGTAGAGTGTGCAGCATGCCCAGTGGGCACTTACAATGTATTTGTCCTTAGCTTGTCAATCTGCAGGATTAAATTTTGGTTTTTTTTAATACACTGTTTGAACCCAGCCTTACACTGTTGTTGTTAAGAAATGATTCCAGACCTTTGTCATTACTGGATTTGGATAAATCAGTATATACAGTAGTCGTGTCTTAGCAGTTGCACCAACATGGAACTTAGTTATTAATCATACAATTTCACATCTGGCTAGTTTTCTCTGTTATAACATTTCCAAAAGATGAAAGAGACATCCTGCTCCTTTTTCCTCTCCCATATTAGTCTGGTGATTCAGTTTATTTCTACCTCAAAAAAAAAAAAAATTGCTTATTTTTTATGAATAATAAATAATCTTACTTTTTATTTTCCCTATAGGCTGTCATCAGGTGGCGGAAATAGATGCAAGTCATAGCATTTCCTCCAGAAGGTGAAGGAACCAAGGTTTTATGTTCAGGGAAGATGAATCAAAGTGAGATTTTTTAATATTTATATTTGGTTGTCTGCATAAGGTTGATCGAGTGTGCAATATTGGGTTGACAATTTCATGAAATAGTGGTAGTCAAATCCATTGTAATTCCTGTGCAGTTGTGATCCGGGTTTTGACAATTGGTCAGTTTGGCTTCATATAGGACAAAGTGATGAAAGTCGACTCTTTCTTTTGTGGTCAATTTATCGCAAAGCTCTTCTCGCGATTACTCGGATATAGTTATGACGTCATCACTGCAATTTATACATTGCAGAAATACATTCAAAACAAATCTTTTCCATGGTACACTGTTTTAATGTCTTAATGTGTGGTGTCTAAATCATGTTAAAACTTCTACCAAACAAAAAATGTGAACAACTTTCAATATATAACATTGCTTAAAATCCTTCATTGCCAAAATATTTGAATGAATCTACTTGGCTATGACAACTACTAGCAATAATAAAATAAAACATGCAAACAATGAATAGATGTAACACCTTGTAGCTGTGTGATGATTAGTATGCAAGGGTTTTCTGTAGAAGCAGGTACATATGTTGCACATTGTTTACTTCACCGCAATCGACACATTCGATCAGACATCTGATAAATGTGATCCAGTCCAGTAATGAAGTTATTGTAAACATATTTGAACAAAATGAAAAAATACTCTGGCAATCGTAAAAGATTTATAACTTACAAATTTAAATTTGCGATTATGTGCAATGATCAAACATAGCTAAGACTGAATGTTGCACTGCAGAACAAGCATAGGTTTTGAGCGTGATTAATTGAACTTCCAAAGTGTAATCGTTACTTCTGGCGATTAATCGATCATGACTATAAGCACTTATAGGGGGGGTCTGCACGATATTCATAAGGTCCGCTATTCATAAGGGTCATTGTTCATAAGGTTCGTTATTCATAACGTGCATTTTTTTGGATAAAAGGTTCGCTATTCATAATGGAAATAAAGGTTTGTTATTCATATTAAAAAGGGATCATAATTCATAAGGTCCGGTATTCGTAATGGAAACAAAGGTTCGATATTCATAATGGGCAAAACGGTTCAATATCCATAATGGACAAAAAGGTGCGTTATTCATAATAGGAGAAAGGGTCCGATATTCATAATCGATCAAAGGGTTCGTAATCCACAATGTGAAAAATGGTTCGTTATTCATAATAGGAGAGAAGTGCGTCATACAAGTGCAAAAGACGTCCTCCATTTTTGCGGACGCCTATAGCGTTCAACCAGTGGCCTCAACAGACTTTTTATTCGGGGGGGGCACAGGGGGGGGCACAACAGTCCTATGGGGGGCACCACCAGATGGTGGCGGTGGCGGATGCATAATTTTGCAGAGAATATGAGCCACACACTATCAAGACCATGCTTCACCCTACCCCCTGCAGCAAAACCTACATTTTCGACATATTCCTTTAGGCCAGTCCTCTCTCCTTCCTGTATTTCTCATATTTTTTTTTTTTTTAAAAACCAAATCTCAGTTGGGGGGGGGGGCAAACGGGGGGCACAAGGTTTTTCAGGGGGGCACATGCCTCCTTGGCCCCCTCTTGGCGACGCGACTGTGTTCAACTCCTGAACGTTGGTGTATTATTTCCGAACGTCTAATGTTCTATTTCTGAGAATAAAACACTGGATGTTCGGAAATAGAACATTAGGCGTTCAGAATTTGAACACTAGGCGTTCAGAAATTGAGCACTATAGGCGTCCGAAGTTGAAGGCGTTGAAATACGGTCAGGTGTTCAAATAAGCGTCCAGGCGTTCCAAAATGAACCATAACTTAATGTTCGAATAAGCGTCCAGGCGTTAAAAAAAATGGAGAAAAGTGTTCAGAATCTTAACACTAGCGTTCAAAATATAATTCGAACACCAAGACGCGTACCTGTTACATGCAGATGTTGAACACCTGAATTTGCAGTTAATAAGCCCGCACTATTAGGTGCATGAAAATATGGGGTCCGAAGTGTTTGCTTAGTCTGTGGCATATATTCCATGCCTATATGTACTAAATTTGTATCTATTACCACAACAAATTTCGGGGTCAAAGCTCAACATTTAGGAAAAGTCATATTCCTCAGCCCACCAAAAATGAAGTATGATCAGATTCTCTTAAGGGTCACTATAGTTTTTTCTTAGAAGGAAGTAGAGGGAGGGCGGGTGGGGATCAGTGGTGGGTTGGTCTAGGGTAGGGCCCGACCCCACATAAACACCGACCCCTACACCCCAACCAGGGCCTGTATCTAAAAGGGCCAAAAAGTATACAAACTTGTACGCTCCTTAACCACACAGCGGACCCCACATAACACTAACCATTTTGACTTTCCCGATGTCCAATTTGGATGATTTTTGCACCGTTCGATTTGTCTCATCGAGTTCTACAACATATATCTTCCTTTCGGGTTTTTTCAACACTATTTTGTTTGGCTCGATTGCGAAATCGGCCTGATTAATATGCATGCTATTATGCAAAAATATGCAAATGCCTTTTGTACGCTTTGTAAGCAAATTTTTACGATTTCCTACCGAATTGTACGGAAAATGCATGAACTTGTACGTTTCCTAAAGGGGGTCCATTTCCTCATTGTGAATGATACCTAACCTTTTTGGCTAGGCCTATTATGAATATTGAACCTTTCCTCCATTATGAATATCGAACCTTTCCTCCTATTATGAATAACGAACCATTTTGTCTATTATGGATTACGAACCCTTTGCTCTACTATGAATATCGAACCCTTCGTCTTATTATGAATAACGAGCCTTTTTCACCATTATGAATATCGAACCCTTTTACCAATTATGAACAACGAATCTTTTTCACCATTATGAATATCGAACCCTTTTACCAATTACGAACAACGATTTTTTTTCATTATGAATAGCGAACCTTATGAATAATGAACCTTTTTTCTCATTATGAATAATGAACCTTATGAACAATGAACCTTATGGATGATGACCCTTATGAACAATGAACCTTATGAATATAGAACCTTATGAATATTGGGCTGTCACCCTAATAGGACACCCATTGATGGACTAATATTAGCATGTGTGCACTGTTGTTTTCTTGGAGGCCAAATATCCATTTAGGTTAGCATGGGTCAAAGGTTTTAAATCTTGTAGAAGAGAAGCTTTCACATCTTTCTTAACTGGTATGTTGATTTTCCACATGGAACGCAATAAAACTGTAGGGTTGCTTCCATGTCAGCAGTCATAATAGGGGAGAACATGTAAAATACAATTTGAAGAACAGCAAAATGGACATTTAATCTCTTTTTTTTTCTTGCTTAACTGCATTTAATAATGTAATATTTTGATACTGCACGTCATAATTATATCAGAACTTAAGAAATATTTAATGTTGCCTCATAAAAATGTCAATTTAGTTTTGCATTCTGCTTTTGCCTGTCCCTTTGCTTATCCACCAGTGAGTCAAAATCAGGATACTAACTGAGGGTGGCACTACTCATTACCATTTTTATCTTGTTCATATGTCTATGATAACATCCATTTTCTTCTGTTTCAGCCAGGTGCCTATTCTATGAATATGGGATGATGTCACAACCAAAATCATTGGAAATGAAAGTAAAGCTGCACTCAAAGACACACAAAATATTTTGAATGGTTCCATGACTGGTCTATGGAAGTTGCCATCCTGAAAAATTACAGTATATCCATGGTGGATGCTTAGTATGAACCGAGACGTTTGGAGCAAAATGTTGTTATTCCACATTTAATGGAGTGGCACCTGGTCAATGGAGAGCAAGCACAGTATATGTCAAATGCTGGTGTAAGTCTGAGCAATTGGATATTCGAAAGACTCCCATATTGGAGTTTAACTTTTAGCTCAAACCAGCTATGCCACTTGAACTATTGTGACTCAGCATCTTCACTCTGTCAATCCATCCAGCTGTTATCCATCTTTCTACAGTACCACTTTGAAGTAACTACTGAATGGACAGTGTGAAAACCCCTCAAAGCACTGCAACTGTATGACAGCCTTTGGCTAAGCCATCCTTTACCAACTGTAAAGCCTGCAGTCCTGTGTTTGAGGCAAGTGGGATTGCTTGACAGATTGAACTATTGCGTTAACGTAGGCAGCTTAAAATTTGCAAATCACAATTAGCTTCCTACAGTACTTGTGTTAACATGAAATAGATAACCATCAAGGTGGTAATTTTGTTCACAATACATGTATCTGTGCTAGGATGTCACCATTTATGGTTTTATGAATTCTATTACATTATGACTTTTTCTTTCAGCTTAACACATGTATGGTACTTTTATATGAATAAAGTAGAGCCTTGTTTACATGAAACCTGCAGCATTTCATACAACATGCCAGTTTCAGGGTTGGCAAATCACTCAATCTTTTGTTATATATTCCCAGTTTGAAGTGGTAACTTATCCGTATTAATAAAGTTATGAAAATTTTGTGTTAGAACTTCATCACTTGAGTGTGATTTTAATGGATTAGGGGTATACATTCAACCATGTTTGTTTAAGTGCTCTGGGAACTCTTTGTTTGGTAAACTTTTTTGAATGTTGGATGCAATTTTTGCTCTGTGTTGTTGGCTACATCATGTCACCATGACTTGAAGAAGTTAGGGAGGTCACTTAATAGCTATCAAAGTCCCACTGTACATTTGAAGTAGAGACTAAATTAAAAACTCTTAGCTATAGAAGCTTACAACCACAGCTTGTAATTGATGTGTTTCATATCTGAAAGTTCTTTCAAAGTTTATATGAGTGTAAAGATTCAACCACCAGGAATCTGTTCCTTTCTTCATACACACCAGGGTCACAATTGCAACCACAAGCTTTCCTCTGGCTACTAGAAATGTTAATCCTCTCAGTTTAGTCACTGGGTCGGTGTTTGTTCAATCATCTGTTGGCAACATTTTCTGACATTATATGAGAAGAAATATAATAATTCCACCTAAATTCCAGTGAGCCAAACATTGCCGTCTAAAGTGTGCAAAACTGCTCCTTTTGCAAAACTGGCAAATACTCACACAAATTACCCGACATCATACACATATTTTTTTATGCATATTGTGTTAAAAGTTTTTATCTTTTCATTCTATTTATGTCAAGAGACATGTTCAAGGGCATAAGAACCTCATAGAGAAAGTTTCATGAGTGCAGTAGTAGCAGAAAGACATGACAGTAATCACATGGGGACTAATTTGGCTGGACATTCCAAGTGTACAAAATATAGTAAAGTTTTTGTTAGTACTTTTTCATGTTGCCATCATAATTTTCACATTTCTGTCATCTAATCATACAGTTAATGAAGAAGAAGTTTGATACAAGTGACTAATAATTAAAAAGCATCGTTAAAAATAACTATTAAATGTTAACATAAAAACTCTATAGAAATATGCCCTTCGCAAATCACAGGTACCAAATGTTCTGGTTATCAATAAGCAGGGTTCATATTATTCTGAACATTGCAGTAAATGAACTCAACCATTATTTGTCAAACATTCTGTGGTTTCAGTCAGTCTTGACAGTCAATTAACATTTTCCTTACTGTCAAGTCAGTATGCAAAGACCTGTTTGTTTAATTAACAAGAAATTGTTGCATTGTGCCTGGATCAAATACAACAGCAACCACAATTAATGTGCACTTGTGAATGGCATTTAGTAGTTTTTGACACTACTTTGCCATGCCAAATGTATCTTGGAAATACCATAGCTGGTTGTGTTTCAGTTTGACAAACTCCTTCCATGTAAATTCTCACTTTCATTTTCATTTGTTAGGAAGTATGTGTGCTTTGTGTCTGCTTATATCTCCAGAGCAATTTGCCTGCACATTACTATGGTTGAATACATCACATTAAATTGGCTGTTCTACTGTGATCTAGTCGCTGGGAAAAGCAGCGATATGTTTTGTTATTCTAGTGACATCACAGCCTATTTGTGCTTAATTAATTTAATATTTGAATCTGTTGAGGTTGTAGCTTGGTGCTTTCAATAAACTCATGTTGCAATTGAAAATGGTATTTAATTGTTATTTCATGAACTTAATTCACAGATGAATGGAAATCTCATTTCTTGACATGTTCATTATTAGTGAAGAGACCGATTGATGTAAAATTGAGTAGATGACCCCAATAGCATGTGATGCTATCACATTATTTGAACTATGTCACAAAGGTATTGCATTCTTTGAACATGGTAACCAACAAACCATGATGCTTTCACAATGAATTCAGATAAAGTGACAAACAATACAGTCTGCTGCTATCGGAACTCCATATTAATTTGTTTGGAGTGCTAAATTGGATTAAGGGGATAGATACCACGGAATAAACAACAAGGACAGTCACAGAGGTGTTGGCAGGGTTAGGGTTAGGTCATTTAAGAATTTCATTTCTGACCTCGACCTTAATGTTGAACTTTGAGACCTTCTCTATATTTAAGTAAATTTCATGCTGAATCGATCTAGCTATGTTTCGAGTTCGTAGAAGGTCGGCAAGAGGTGTTAATTAATATTTTAATTAATTATAATTAATCTCGACAGTTAGTACCAGTTAGTGCCCCACAATTCATCATTTAGGGTGGGTTTCTCTCCAGGGAGGGAATTGATATTCCGGGATGGTGGGTACATACGTTCGGTCTACCATACCAACTACCCCCAGGGTGTCCCCAACTCCCCTTATACCCCCCTCACCGACTTTAGCCAAAAAATGCAGTAGTACTCATATACTACTAACATGTCGTTTACTGGAAGGTAGGCAAACTAGGGGTTGTTTTAGAATTTGCTATGTTTATCCTAGGAACCTGCAATTTGGAGGGGTGGTAGGGGTACCCTATGGTACCAACATATCAAAAGCATAAAATCGTGGGGTTTAGCGAATACTTGTTCGATCGTCTTCAAACTTCGTACGGAAGTAGCTGAGGTCAAGACCTTTTGATCCAGGTCGAAATTTGGCTAGGGGCATTCTATGAGGTCGTACGGGTTGTGTGCAGGTCGATTTTTCGAACGGAAGTCACGTGGGACAAAATGGCGGCAAGGTCAAAGTTAACCCTCAGGTGAACTCTAGAGATGTGTAAACATTAAACCCTGTAAAATACATACCAGATGTAGGATAGAGTTCATGTTCAAGGTCGATGAGACACACCTACAAGTTTCATCCTGTTTTGGAAAGGGGACACCCTAGCGGTGGTACCCTGAAAAGATGGCCGTAATCGGACTACCACAGGGCTCGTGGTAGAACGGTAGAATATGTTAACAAAATAACATTGAATGCGAGGGACGTGAATGATTAACTCTAGGGACTGGGCTGGTCCGGGGTCCTAACGTTGCTAAAACTTGAACCGTAGAGACGTACGCATTAATGGGGGGTACGGACTGCGCTCGACACCGAGAGTCGTCTCCAGGGGGTATTTGGAGTCGAAAAATTCGAATCCGACCTCGATTTTGGCATCGCGACCCGTCCTGAGGAGATACGGGCAAAAAAACGATTTTGCGCATCTTCATCGGCGCATAACTCGCGCATACAGTGATCGATCGGGAAGAAACTTGCACCACGGGGTTTGTCGGGGGCTGTAGTATTTTTAGAAATTTAATCAGAATTATTTGAAAAAAATGCGACGGACTGAAATTGGTCGACGGAATGTTCGAAAAGAAAAAATAGAGGGCGCCCCAGGGTCAAGATCGAATGTCGGAACACATTTAAGAATTTCATTTCTGAGCTCGACCTTAATGTTGAACTATTTAGACCGATTTTTTTTTTTAAACTTAATTTCATGCTGTATCGATCTAGCTATGTTTCGAGTTCGTAGAAGGTCGGCAAGAGGTGTTAATTAATATTTTATTTAATTATAATTAATCTCGACATTTAGTAACATTTAGTACCAGTTAGTTCCCCACAATTCATCTTTTAGGGTGGGTTTCTCTCCAGGGAGGGAATTGATATTCCGGGATGGTGGGTACATACGTTCGGTCTACCATACCAACTACCCCCAGGGTGTCCC
>KN884562.1:49214-61000 GCA_000934455.1 Apostichopus parvimensis
CCCCCCTGCCCCCCCGCCTCGTACGCCTATGAGCCTAACTCTCAAGGAATTAGTGATATCAAACTCATAAGAAATTTGCATTGCATACCAGATACAAAACGGTAGTAGTATTGGTTGGGCAATAGGATGAATGACTGCTCGTACTAAAGAGGTTGAAGTTCAATTCCAATTATGGTTTGATGCTTGCCTGTCAAAGGCTGTCATGCAGTGATGATGCTCTTGCAATTCTCAGTTCCCTTACTGATAAAAGAGTTACTCTACCCTAATAGGAAACTAACCTGAATAGTGAAAAGCTGTTCTCAAAATCTCTCACCCAGGTGTCTTTGTCTTTTTTGGGTGGTGTGTGTCATAAGCTCATACTGTTTATGATGTACATTTCTTTGCAATTGTATTAAGCAAAGTATGTAACATTTCAAGAGAGTGTGATTCCAAGCAGCCAGCATTCATCATCAATCAAATTACACATGGAGCAACTGAAGTTAAGTGAGATACCATGACACAAGTACTGTACATGCTACAAGTTGCTTACTGTGCCAATTTAATAAACAAAATACTCATCACACTATTACAATGACCTGGATTTCACCAAGTCTAGTTGACTTTTCATGCTATATATTACAAAAACGTATTTTTCTTTGGTCTATTCTTTCGACAAAATTCTTTTCATTAAACTCGTAGGTTAATTATAGAATGTACAATACCCATGAAACCACTGTGTGTGATATCAATATACAATGAAGGCATACCCACAGCCTCCCTCTAATTGCTGTAGAAACAAAAACCCTGCTTACCCCACAGGCACAAATGTTGCTGTCTGGAATATTTGGTATAAGGTCCATTCCAGTAAAACAACCAGTTTTTTTATCACGTGGGTAATGGGGATTTCCATCATACACAGCCATACGGGACTGGATTTTCCTGAAATATAATCAAAATAGGAGAGACATATGAACATTCACATACACAAGTCATTCACATGCTCAGATATAATTTCTCATTTGTTTGCTTTTTCATGTTTCCTGCTTCTTGGTGTCCTGGGTATTACACAAAGTCATTGCCCATGCAACCATGAGTATGAGATGATGAATTCAATGGATTTTAATTATTTCTAATAGGTTTTGCGCTTCCATATATGTAATAGCCATGATGGATGGCTTCTTGTCAATTAAAAAGAAAAAAGTGAAACCATGACATTAACACAAAATTTCACATACTGAGAGGTGCCTTGTACTTACTGCATTGGTCATAAGAGAAAACCCATAGACCCAAGACCTGTATATGTCTCAAGTTTAGTCTTTATATTTCCTTTTTTCTTTGTTTTTGTGATTTGCTTCCCCACAACGAACATTTTGTCCCAGAAGAGATTGTGTTTGTACTACTAGTGTCAATACCTCTCAGTTCTAGCCAGTTAGGCCCCCCACTCCCCCACACCCTAAAGTACTACTTGTCATGATGATATATTTATTTTCAAACAAATGCAATGATCTGTAGGATTGGAGGAAATTTGGTTTTTGAAAAGAAAGAATGTTTTGTTGTTTTCCATTGATTGACCTAGTTGTGTGTGTGTACTTAGGGTTTGTTTCTTAACAAAAAATACGGAATTAAGCAATTTGAAGATTTTGCTCCCTGGCCAAAACACTGTGTCCTCAGACATAGAATCCTGCCTTGTAACAAAGTCATGAGATCCCCGGTTCGATTCCCACCGACAGCAATGTTTGTCGTCTGGCAAGGGTGTTGTTCAATAACAACTTCCCGACATGGACGCTAAATGGATGTGTGCCGAGAGATTGGGTTCGTTCAGCTTGCGAGTCTATAAGCCTCCATGGCTTCTTTCGCGAGTTCCTGCTTGCGGGGAGATCACATATACATACATACATACATACATACAATGCTGAATCATACAGTACCTGTACTTTTTGAGGTCATGTTCCTCCAAAGGCTTGTGTTTGCTGAGACCACCATAGTTCCATTTCCCAGTTTCAGGATTAAAAAATTTCTGGGATGGTACAGTGCCCTAAAATGGACAAAAAGTAAACATATGATATACGTGATTCAGTGACTAATACATTTCCATTATGGAAATGGAAAACAGGGTAACACAGAATAGCAAGTAATACGTGGGAGAAATTATGGAGCACATTATACAAGATGCACATTTTTCATGATAGCTTTATATGGGGCGGGGAGTTTGCAAAGTTTGAGCACAAGGGGACTACAAGGGAAAATCTGTGTTTATCTCCAGTCATCACACACATGGCACTTATGTACATTGGCTTTACAAGAGGAGCTCAAAATCAAAATCTTGCATTGGAAGCTCAGCAGTGGTAACATGACCACCAAATAGTTAAAATGCTTTAATATTTTTCCATAGAATATAATGGTGGATAAACAGTTTGCTAAAGCTGTTCTTCTCTTTATATTTTAGTTATCTGTTTCAGAAGTTCCAAAGTATGAGATGGCAATTACCATCCCAAAATTTTTCCTTTTTTTCTTCGTTAGTGCTAAATCTGAAGTTATTTGCGGAGCTAACAACTCATCTGAAGTCTTTCATTGGAACACCAGTGGATGGTCTATAAATGCTTTAAGATTACCGCTACCATTTACATTAGCAATTGCTATGTAGAGTATGGATGATGGACATGTGTTTGGCTGTACGATATCTGCTGATAGAATTGAACCACCTACTGAAAGAATACTGCATCACCAGAAATGATTTTTATAATCACCAAACAATTTCAAAAACGAAAGATTCTAACACCTAGAATTTAAGACTGAAGTCCAATTTTGCAGTTGAATGTCATAACACCAAATCGTCCCTTTTAGTACTGATACAGTGCACACACATAGGGAATGAAACTTTTGAGAACCACCCATATTTGTAAATTAGCTGGAGTACATCTTTTTCATAAAGACAACAGGATAGGCAGGTACAAGCTTATTACTTGAATGTGATTTTGTCTGCTTGGATTTCATGTCCACCAATGTAACATTGTAGAATTCAACAATAATTTAATATAATAATTACCATTGGTATTTCAATGTCCTGTGTGTTGATGCCTGGAATTTCATCATCTTCATCTTCATCTTCCTCATTTGTGTCTTGAGGAGGCTGTACAGGGGCCCACACTTCACGGTTTGCATGCATCGTTGAAAGGTGTTCACATAGACTGGATGCAACTTCCACCTTCAGAATGCCTTTCACCGAACGTTTATGGCGTTGTGCTGCTTTGCAAGTGCCCTTGCTACAGGTGGCCATAATACCAGTAGAGGAAACATTCACAATAGCACATGCAGAACCTGTAGATGGGCGAACGGAGTATTTGCATGTTCCAGGACCCTTGCTTAAGGGTACTACAGGGTTGTTCAGGAATGCTCTTGAATCTTGCAGTTTACGTATAAGTGATGGCATTCTGTCATCTGTGGTGGCTTGGTCATCTGCATTTAAGGCATGCAATCTTGGGTACATTTCTTCATCAAAAAATCTACAGTGCATACACAGAATGCCCACTGGCAAGATATCTTGTCCTGGTCTTTCGTTTGACGCGATGCCAGAGATCACATTGTACACTGAACAAGCACATGTGGTGTATCCATCATTAATGTGATGTATTACTTCAACAAAACTGTTTGGAACAAGTTCTCCACCATCCCTATAGTCATTCATGATGAAGTACTCCTCATCCACAGTATGCAGTCTCCACAGAATATCACCTGATTCGACAAGATTTGTCCGAAAATTGTCATATGCTCGTACTTGCAGCAGTGACATACTGGGTGCATAGGGAACCCTCTGATTTTCCAAAAGTTCGGCAGTGATCTTGACGACTGGTTGTGTGACCTTCCTGAAGTTCCTTGTCATAAGTGGAGGAGGAAGAAAGTCTTCTTGTGTTGGCTGTTGGGACTGGTACTGCTGACATACATCAGTACTGTGGTTACCTTCTGCAAAAATGTGTTGTAGCAATTTCCTACACTGAACCTCCTCATTATTATTCCGAAAGTATATAAACCTATTACGGAAAGATGCAGGAAGCATAGATGGAGCAGAGTCATCCTCATTTCGTGGAACCTGATATGATAGATACCGCATATAGCCAATCCTAGAGGAGGCTTTGCTGATTGTTCCATCACTTGTGGGGTACAAGTTGAAGGGATCATTTGACAGGGAACACAACACATCCATTTGGTTCTGCAGTGACAGTGGGAGGGGTGCACTGGCAAGTGTTTCTAGAGTTGGGAAGTGGGTAGATCCGTCAAGCCGGAAATCTTGCAAAGCACGCTCCAAAGGAACCTGCTCATGGGGGGAGAATCCAATTGTATGTACATAGCTGAAAGAGAATGTGGACAAGTCCAGAAAACATACCATAAAAATTCAAATTCTATCCTATAAGCTATTTGTCATTATTTCTGTGAATGCATAAGCAATATTCTTTTTCAAGAGATTATCTCTGATGATCCTTTTCCAGCAAATTTATCACTCCATATTGCAAGGCGGCAATACAATGAACAAGACATTTGTTGACTAGTGCATTTGAAATTCATTAAAATTTATCTGGGTTGAATTCAGTTGCTGCTGTCTGTTATATGACTTTTCTTGCCCACTTTAAAAAGAGGAATAATTTCATGGAATGTTAAACAGAGAAATGACACTCTCAGTGATATGTCAATTTAGCATCAAGGTGTGCTTAAGTTGTAGTATCACCTTTCATTTTCTAAAATAAGTCTCCTAGTTACAAGTATCCCTTAACAGGTTTCAACATTTCTTACCGGTGGTCAGGATTTTCAGCATCTGCTTTTGTCCGAACAGTAGTGACAAATATGTGCAGGGGTAGTGCACTGCTGACATCTGCCGCTATTTTCTTGCAAACCTAAAAAAGAGAAGAGATTGTTTAAAAACATGACACTTTATGATTGGTTGCTGGAAAGGTGTGATAACTGCATAACTTCATCCATAGGCCCCTTCTATCCTTTGCACATCCGATATGTGAAATTAGTATTTTGTAATGAATAAAAGCTCTTTTATCAAACCACCCCTTTCTCTGTCTTGTTTCTTCCACACTCACAGCTAAATGCTCTGAGTTTCCAGAATCACAATGACTTGTAGTTTACATCTTACAGAAGTTACCAAGGTGCTGGCTGCAAGATTTTTCAATAATTTGGGTTGAGAAAACTGTGAAGTTTGCATTAAAGTCTCAATACAAGTTTGCTGATGAATTTACTGTAAAATCACTGTAAGACCACCCATATCAGCATGTTCTTTACACAAATGTAAACTACGTACTCATATAACCTACCAGTCATAAACAACAGATATTTGATTGGCGCATGATCTGTTATTTTTTTTCAATTTGATTGAAGTTTGTAGAAACTACAGTACAGACTCGTTAATAAATCTGGTGAATTTGATTGAACTCACCATGTTTAACGATAAATAACTCAATAAAAATAAAGAAAATTGATATGGAAATTGCATAAGATGGTGTAATTTTTACTGAGCTTTTAGTGCAGTAGGCTGAAAAGTTTGAGGTTTAAATTTGGCAAACATGTACTGAGACTTTAACACAACAGTTTCCTGAAATAAACCTGATCACTAAATGAACATGGAAATTAAGCTGGATGTGACATTCACTTAAATGTTCACTGTAAGTAGGGCTTTGTGTACTGATATCCTTTAAAGACTGACTTGTGTACTTTGGGTAACAGCAACAAATACATAACCGTACTTCTAGTTACATCCGAACCAGTGCTGGCAATTTGTACTGAAATGTTATTTTGGGGGGGGGGGGGGCAACATGTAGGTGATGAATATTGCAGCATACATATATTTTTACCTTGGACTAGGGTGCTGGTAACACAATGGTTTGTATGTTGTAAATGTGTCACTTTCTATATATCTCTCTCTCTTTCTGTAGTGGTGGTCTATAATTCTGAGTGCATGCTGTAGCAGTATTCTTTCATGTATGTTTTGGTCAGTTATTCTACAGATGGAGCTGCTAACAGTAGGTATGGTGAATGCAACGTCAGAGATTTGAAGACAATTTGGAAGGAAAAAATTTCACATGATTCATCAACAACACTACAGGTGGAAAAGGTTTGTGAAACAGATATCTAGCCTATACACACTTTACATACCTCTAATTGTCTCTTGATGTGGCCAAGTTCTCGTGAATACACTTGACCAAAGCGACTACGATAATGAGGTTGGCCTGGAAGAAGAAATGATAAAAACACAAGGTCAAACGACTTAATAATTCATTGCCCTATGAGAGGGAACTTGCATGTAAGATTTCCAGTTTTCTACATTGTTAACCAGATTTAACCATTGAGCAAGGGGTCTTGAAGTGTTTATTGACATGTGCCTTAAAAGAAAGAAAATGTTCAACTTTCACAATAAAACTGTTTCTTCTTGAGATGGCATGTCTATATTGTTCTCAAACTTTCATCTTGTTTATTGACCTATGACCTCCTTGTTACGCAATAGAGATCATCCACCCATCAATGGTTGTGTACATATATGTGGCTACAGCAGTTTGAAGTTTAGGGAGCTGTCACTTCCTCAGATATATATTTGATGGATCTCAGACTGACTTATACTGACATCAAATAGCACTTGAACTTAAGAAAAAGCGACAGGGATCATGTATTCACCCAGGGCTACAGACATGCCAAGTTTGAAGTTCGAGCAACTTACTTCTGGAGGTGCAGAGCTTACAGTACAATGTTCCTGAGTCCTGACTTTGCCCACTGTTATATACAAATGACCTGTCATGAAATCAATAGCCATGGATCCTCAACATGGGCTACCTACATACCAAGTTTGAAGTTCAAGCAACTTTTTCTTCCTGCAATAATGTTTTTATAAGGTTTTCAAACTTTGTCCAAATTTGGAATTCCATGTAAACAATCATATGGGAATCATGTTCCCATTATTATAAAAATGTGATGCTAAACCAACTTTCGATTCTCAGATACCATGTGTACAAGCAAGCGAAAACAAATTCAAATAAAAGGTAATATTTCGTTTGATATTGGGAAATTTCTGATGAAAATAAAATGCCTTGGATAGTTGTTATGGATATGAAGCAGCCATTGCATATACGTACACAGCTCATTTTCAAAGAAACTGCATAGAACTACTACAGTACTTAATTTACTTTCAACAAACACATCATATATTTTACAAAAGCTCAATGATGTACCAAGGAACCTGTCAGAGAATACTTTTCTTTACTGTTTACACAATGACCCATGAATGTCTGCTGACCCATGAGGACTCCTTGGAAATATTTTTTCCAACATTTCAACACAATTCTAACCCTAGAACCATTGCACAACAGCATAAGCATTGCTGAACTAACCCTTAACACTGTATCATACGTTCCAATGGAAGACAGTAACTTGCTGTTTTCACATGGTGACCCAAAAAATGTGGCAAAATATAACCACAGTAAGTATGCTTAGGGAAAGAGGGGGGGGGGGGGTTGTTGGTGGTTAGGCACAACTAATTTTCAGGGGCACCACTCACTCCTGTTCAATGATGCAAGGTTACAAAGAAATAAAACTTACTTGTTTTGTTGCCTTCACAACTGCCAGTTGTAGAGCGCTTCTGGTCCGTTCTCTGTTTAATATCTTTGTCAGAGTATAATCGGTAGCCAGGCCCAGTGACAAAGGGTGGAAAATTCTCACTGCCTCTGTTGCTGTGATAGAAGCCTGTGTAACTACCACTTTCAAGAAAGCGAACAAACTGTCTTTCTCCTGTTCCAATTACAAGCATGTAAAAAATGCCCTGAGTTGCTTCAATATTTGCACTTAAGTCCAACAGATGCTTCTCCAGTTCGATTATATTTGTGCGAGATGGTGATATGATGTTATTGTGAATAAGGTTCCTTTCACAATTGTAAACTAGACCAACAGCTCTTGAAATATTGCTAAGGATGGCAGGGTATTCTGTTAAAATTGAGGAAATATAGCAATTACTCTCTTTGATATGACTTTTAAATTGCTGAATCATGTATATAATTGTAGAATCTACTACAAAAGCCTTTTCTTTCACCTTAGTCTCACAAAATCACAATCTTTTCAAGGCACAATTGGCCTTCATGCTGTTTCTAGGAAAGTACAACCTAAATTGATTTTAAACTCTAATGTACCATTTGTTCCAAAATTACAACAAAGAAAAAAACCCATCAAATACCAACATCAACATTTCCAACTATGAAGGAATGTCACATTTATGTTGTTGACCATACCAAAGAACAGAACAGGCCTTTCTTAATTACTTATCAACTTTTAAACTGTAAATATTGTTTAACCCTATGCTAAAAGCAAGAACAGCAACTCAGAGCAAGGAATGTTGCATGATTCTGGCTGAAGGTTGTATTCAGTTCAAAAATACAGTTTGAGCTACTAAGAAATTGGTACAACACCAAATATTACTTAGACAGTAAATCAAATGCATGTATTATACTTCTAGTTCATATATATGCCATGATTACAGATGTATGGTGTTGAATAAGATTTGAAATCAGCCTTTTCCTAAAACCCTGTAAATTATTGGTGCAAGAATGGTATTTTTCATGTACAAATTGTGTTATATTTTGGGACAACATTGCATCATGTAAAAGAGCCACATTAAATAATGATACACACAAATATGTGTGTATGTATACCTATATCAGCTAGGCCAATAATGAAGGAGAAACCTTTCTTGCACTAGCACTATAGGCTTTATCTGGAACATTTTTCACCTGTTATACAAACTATTGATGAAATTACTGAAAAAAAACCTTTTTACTCCTTCAACTGATCACTTTTGTGACTATTATCACTGTCAAGTCACTTTTGGTGTCAGGACAAAAAATGAATTTTTCTGATCCAGTCTCGTCTGAAACTCGAGTCCCCACAACATGAATAGACAAATATAGGCCTGACCAACGAACTGTCATGATTAACATTTTCTAGTTTACAGAGCCAATTATTTGGTCACAATTAAGACTGCCTTACAGTCTTGATGAATACAAGTCTGTGTGAGAGGGTGGCCTTGCTATTGAGTACAAGTTTATTGTTAACATGCATTCAAACATATTGCACTGTGGTGTAAGATTTGTCATAGACCTAGATGGAAGTTTTTTCTAGAACATGGGCTAAATGTTTCTTGAAGCATTGTAAAAAACCAGTACATGAAGATGTAAAGGAAAAGTGTAAATTATCACATGATATGGTGAAGAGGTGGGGTGGGGGGGGGAGGGACTTTCACCAAACTTGAGGTACAGTACACATGATTCAAAGGGATGTACACATAAAGGACTCTCCAGAAATATAACACACAACTAAACACAGTAGCTTCGCCAGTAGTGGGCTGCACACATCCTGGAAAGCATTTCTTTCAAATGAATGGTGAACCAGTCAAATTGCGTCATTGTACTTACCACAAGATACTCTTGGGCGAACAGCATAATCATGAATATGGCGTGTTGTACCAAGTTCAGGTCTGGAGGAACTAAGGGCTGGAACAAGCTGAAAGTCAGACAGAAAGGAGAAATGAAGCGTGATTTAACGTGCTAAATGGAAGCATTTCTTACATACAGGTTGATATGCTAGACAAATGCATAGCCAGAGATGAATCTAGAGCTATGGGTTAAAAAAACAAACAGTATCCTAATGATGTAGGGACACATACTCCCGAACATAATGAGGTGTCAGCAGGGAGAGACATTTACTCTTAAAGCAGAAATCTGCAGTTGCTGGAATATATTGCACCTCACCCAAGCCCATGGCCTTTCAGTGTTCATTAGGTGATCTCTGTGCAGAAAAAAATGAAAGCCACATCTTGCACAAGTACAAATTAACTGCTTTGTGGCAGAGAATCTTATATCATATACTGTATGGCCAATCACAAATTTGCCATGAATATTACAACATGCAAAGTAACTGCTATGTGCGAGCTCATTTCACTTCAAATCTATCCAAATACAAAGCAAATTATGAAGGAATGACAGCTAAATGAGTAATTAATGTATCCGAGTTTCAAATATGAATGGAGAAAAAATGTTACACACCTGACTGGTACATCCAGATGAATCTCCCCTGGATGCCCGCATTATGAGTCTCGTTTTAACTTTAGTTGAACAGGTCTTACATATAGTGTGCCTGTAAGGATGTTCCACACTTTCAAACTTTTAAATATATATCAATATCTACTCCTACAATGTGACTGAATCTGCATCCTCCTTCCTTGGCATTCCCAGCAATTTCTTTATCTATCTAATGGGAGGGGCCAAATTGGAGGGAGGATACAGTACCCAATCAGGGAAGTTACTTACTCTTATAATCCTTTAGAAATCTCCTGATTGGAGTTGCTACCAGAAAAAGTTTGACCACAGCATTGATGATGCCACTTCAACAAACAAAGGAGTCCTGTACTAAAGAGAAAAACCATATGCTAATTGACAACATATGGATACAAAAAAAACTGCATAAGAAACAATGAACTTCTGTTCTGATGCACACATTAGATCACACTGTTATCTTAAGTAAATAGATACATATGCTACACTACTGGAAAGCAATGCAGCAGCTTCTGAAAGCAGCTTCTGGAAGTAAACAAGAAATAGAGCCTATTTAAATGCCCAAATGCAGAAATTGATGTGGAGTTTTGGTAATTCATGATCATTGATCTGGCATAACAAATAAACTATGTGCAGCAATAATCAACACACACTTTTTTAAGTGTGTTCATTAGAGCCTGCATGAGGATCCCTTTGCCAAAAAAAAATAGGAAGATCCATCTTGTGCATGTACATATCCAATCACAAATTTACTAAGAATATTAAACATTTTTCAATGTTCTCCATGTTAAGAGACCATTACATTTTAATTCTCGAGTGAACCTTGATCGCCCATCTACAATAATACACAAAAATAGGAATAGCAACTCATGTTCGTGGGAATAGTTACTCTAACCTAATTAAGCCCCTGTTTTATAAAAAGGGCAGAGGAAATATTACATGCCAAGCTCTGGTATATCAAATTGAATAGTCACTGGAATCCTGCATCACGAGTTTCACATTCACAGGAATATGCATAAAAGCAGGGGAAAGTATGTATGAATATGATGAATCATACTAAATCTCCACTTATTGGAATTGGCATTGCATCTCACACATGTCCAAGGATTTGAGAAGACTTTATCTTGGAAGAAAAGTCTTGTGTAACCTGTAAAACTGGCTTTTTGCAGACAATGTTATGTTATACATGGCCAATCACAAATTTGCAACGATTATTATAACATGTAGCCTATGAAAATTCAATGAGTTTACGATTAGGCCTACACGGGTGGAGTAGATTACATTTTAACATCTCAAAGTCAAAAAGACCCAAAAGTTAGTCTTCAATCTACCATATTTCTCAAATATCGTGGTGAAATTTTAGCTGTAGGACAAATTAATATCCTCTGGTTTGAACAAAAATTGGAGAAGAAACATTACATAGGTCAACCTGGAAAATCCAGACGAATCTTCAATACATCTCGCAGTCGCAGTTTCTCTTCCAGATTATTAAGCCCTTACTTATTGTGCACGGTCTACGTACCTGGGTATGTGTATATCCAGGGAGTGCTTGTGATTGGCTGAAACCCTAAAGCTTTTATGAGATCAATTTTGATTGGTGCTAACATTCTGTGACAACGTCGTAGTGACATAGTGTGGGTTGGTTCTGCCGCTTCGTTGTGTTCACAATTTTCTGGTACCTCAACACACATACTAACACAAATCAAACAAATAATAGCGCAT
>KN884563.1:3919-19705 GCA_000934455.1 Apostichopus parvimensis
TTTTTAGAAAGTGGCTCCTGGTCCACAAATCCTTATTTCAACCCTTGATTGCATACTTAGTATAGTACTCTGTGAATTGATTGAATGAGCAGATGTATTCCTGTAAATGTATGCACAATTACATAGTTTCATATGGGGGTGCGGTTGGAACTGGTAGTGAAGACTTTGTTGTTGTTGTTGTTGGTATCTTGTCTTTTTGTAAATTGTTTCTTTGATAGTAAATTTCCCTTTGTTCCAAGTGTCTTTTCAGATCAATTTATTCCAAGTTGATTTATCTAAAGTTTAAAGAAATCATTGAAATGACCAATGTAAGACCAAATATATTGCAGTACTTTATTGTTAAATGTATTCAGAATGCTGTTTATTTCAAATTAGGTTTCAGGTGTGTGATTACAATGTTCTATGAGAACTTTGGAATGCCTTGTATGTCAAAACAAGATTTCAGGTTTGTGATTACAATAATCTGTGATGACTTTACAGTCCGTTACAGGAAAATTTATTCAAAAATGCTTTGTATGTCAAATTATGTGTTATTGGTTTATTATAGTGATTTTCTTAAGCACTCGATTTTCATGTAATAATATTTATGTTAAAATATAACTCAACTTTGTTCTTGCTGTCCATTGAGATTCATAACTTATATTTTAGCTTATGCTCCAAATAGTAGCATAGATGCAATCTGTTAAGTACTGTTCTTTATAACTTGAGACTTGCTACTTTTATATATATTTTTCATAACAAACAAACAAATCTTCTGTAGTTTAGCTGGAGAAACAGGTGGTGGCGGTGGAGGGCTGTTTCATTCTGTAATTGTTGAATTAAGTTTTTATGTTCATATACAGTAGTCATCATAATTGCAATGCATGTTAATTTGCATTGCAGAGTCTCAATGTATAGATAAAAGGGAGAAAGGAATTAAATTCATGCAAGGTAAATTAGATTTACCACATTACAGTCTTAGATGTTGCCTTCAATTGACAAACATTACATACATGTGAGTAGTTTGATTTTATACAGTTTACTAACAATATCTTTATCAATACATATGCAGTCCATTTAAAGGTTGGTTCGACTCACAGTACTGTTTGTATGACATATATTTGCTCCTGCTGTTTTCTTTGCTCAGTTTTGATGGGTGCATGAGGGTGTGGGGGAGGGGGGGGTCGGGTGAGGGAGGGTTAGGGTTGTGTGTAACTTGTATAGAACCGTTACAATGTGGAATCATACACAATTTGTGGAGTACTTTGTAGTCTACACAGTATTTATGATAATGTCTTATCTATGCAATTAATAATGATATTCCCTCCAGGTCTTTTTCACATGAATTTCTTGGTAGTACTCATTTATTTTTCTAATAATATCATATTCACTTCAAATAAAACTGTGATTAACATTTATACGGTGTAATTTAAATGTAATTTAAGAAAGCATATATACTGTGGTTCATTATGAAATTGGAAGTGAAGTCAATTTCTTTAGAGTGCGGCCATTTTCTAATTAAGGTAGAGATTTGCCCTAAACAAGATAATGGTGAGAGGCCACTGGGGGACTAGCTGTGAAAGTGGGAATTTTGTGATAAAAAGAAAACGTGCCAAATTCATTGTAATGGAGTTATCCTTGTTCTGCAGGTAGGTAGGTTGTTTAACTTATTAGTGCTTTGATTTGGACATTTTCCATTAAGATCTTTTGATGTGGTATTCAGAACACTGTCAGTAAGTGCTACAAGGTCAAATACTTTATGGAGATGTCTGTATTCCCCTGTCAATGCATTTGGAAAAATGTTTGCATATTATTCAGATTTTATTAATGATACCATTCTAGAGTTTTACTTTGAATATTCATTATTAACTCTTCAGTGTTACAAACCTTCCATAATTCACATTTATCAGGTGACATCACTCAGTAGTGATTATAGTTGAACAAAAATATTTTCAGAGATTTGCCTTGTGTGTTCATGCTGTATGCCTTGACATTGATTCTGTTATAAATTAATACCAGTTCTTAAAGTAAAAATTTGTTATTATGAATGATTGTTATAAAAAATAACTCATTTGTTATTGCAAAATATTAATTTGCTAATACTAATTATTAATACATTGTTTATGTCAAGCGATAAATTATGGATCCATATTAATTGAGGCAATATATTTATCAACTTTAGGCCTGCGAAGAGCAGTGCTGAAAATTTGTTCACTGGTGAATAAAAGAGGCTTGTTTACAAGGGAAGAAAACTTTGGACAATCCTTGCGACAAACATACATGTTCATGGATAAATTCACATTTTGATTTGTTTTTAATACTTTGCCATTGCAAATTAATAATGTGTAGCAATAAATTAATAATATGTAGTCACACGCTTATCATTTATATGTTGCAGTATGAAATAATAAGTTGTGATAACAAATCGGAAATTTTTATAGCAAATTACTTTTTTATTTGCACATCCCTTTTAGGCTTCCGTAATATTCCCTTTGCGCACGATAACTTCTATGGTACACATCATGGACAACAACGGAACTACGTAGTCGATATCATCGTGTGATCTGTACAGCCGGATTTGCAAGTCATGTTCGTTAAAGTCCTGCTGCATGTCAAATGTTTGTCAACGGTATTAGTGACGGGTGGTTCGCTTTTTTGATTGAGCCTCGCTCGAATTAAGCTCTATAGCCGAACGTCAATCACCATAGTAACGGAATCCCAACTGTTTAAATATTGCCATCGCCATTCGTTGATTTAATATAATGGAACTTATGTAGAGATGAAAAGATTGAAATTCTCATCACTAATCATTCTGTGTCCACCGGGACTGTATGGACAGTATGTTGGTGTTGCATGATATAAGATAGGAATATATATAAACTGTATAACGCCTGTGAAAATCTGTTTTCAATATGTTGTTGATACTCGTTGCAACTTTGTGTACACATTGCCGCTAAACTAATAGAGGCCCCTGCCGCTCCTGTCCCCATGTTAGCATAAAATGTTTCTATTTATTGGTCAGTTTATTGCCTTTTAAAAAGGGTTGAAAATGATGTTGCTCCCTGTTGTAATTGCCCACGTTTACAGAACTGCCCCCCCCCCCCTTCCCTCCCGAAGTTCACGTCAAGTGTGGTAGACTGTTCGTGTCATAAGCGTATAAATATACCAAGTACTTTAAATCGGATCTGTGTGCTAGTATTTATCATCCATATACGAGGATTAAATGGCGAATACAGGTATCATTTACTGCATAACACAAGCACAACACAAAGACAAGGTAGTTGAAAATAGTTGAATTGACGAGATATGATAAGTTGTCAATCAAACATGTTGCAGAAAATTGTTCACTTGCTCAGATGAAATGAAGTGAACCATTTTGCAGAAAATTGGTGAATTGACGACATATTATAAGTGGTCAATTCAACATTTTGCAGAAAATTGTTCAATTACTCAGTTGGAATTAAGTGAACAATTGGACATTTTGCAGAAAAATGTTCAATTGCTCAGTTAAAGCAACGGAGCAATCCAACATTTTTCTGATTTTGATAAGATATTATTTGGTTATCTAAACAATTTACTGAATTATTTTGACTTATTGGGTGGGGCAAAGTTTACTATATGTTGATGGCACTTTTCAGCTTCCGTAGATATCCGCTGTTTGCTCTACAAATTCGAATAATAGAAATAAGACTGAACTAAATAACTTTTATCGTTTTTTTTTTGTTCAATGCCCCACATTCTTTTCATTTCGAATGAAGAACAGTTTCAAGTTAATTACACGCTGAAGGCTTCGAGTCTCTATCTGCCTTCAGTTTAGGGAAGATCTTGGGGGGGGGGGGTATTCATCCCTAGATATAGCTAGATATCCATACAGTACAGTGTCATTGGGATTTTTCGGGGCCTGATCTTGGGAAATTGCAAAATCGGGAGTGGTCACACTGCATGTAGGTCAGTACACGACCTCTATAGACATCACTAATACACAACCCGATCACTTGTTATCGATGAAGCGGTGTGTTGCCGTATTTTGTCAAGGTCTTGGTACTACGGGCGAAGGTCATTTATTAAGTTTCGTAACTCATCGGAAAGCGATTAGAGGGATGGGGCGTATGGCGGGCCATCAGTCTCAAATCGTGGGGAATCAATCGACTTATACCGATTTAAATCGACATATACCAATTTCCTTCGACATATACCAGTTTCCAGCAGCTTAAATTGACTTCTACCGATTTAAATCGACATAAACCAGTTTAATTCTACATATCATCGATTTAAATCGACATATATATATATATCATATTTGTGTATTATACTATCTAAGCGGAGCGCCACCATCGGTTGGCGCTCTGCGTACAAGAAAATTTCTGGTTTTGATAGCCCCCAGATCACCAGAAATGGCACTTCTTGGGCTTGAAAATGACCAACCAGATATACACTTTTGCCTAAGAACCAAGTTTTTCCCAATAGTTTTATTTTTCATCCATAACCTTTTTCAAGATTGTCACCTGTTACACATCATGTTCGACCCGGTCTTCGCATCTCATGTGGATCATTGCTTTTGTAGGTAATACTACGTAACGGCCCACAATACCCGTCAGCCCCACTTTTCAAGGTTTTAAGCCCATTATTTGTTCAGAATTTGAATAATAAATTCACTTCAAAATATGCCCATAATGTTGCACAAAATATCATCTATGGACAACCAATATAGAATAAAAAAACCTTCAACCCCTAACAGACCGGTCAAAATTGCACGAGTAGAGGGAAGTATGATGAAGAATGTTGGTCAGGGAATTTTCGTAAATTCAGACACAGTTAATTTATTAGTGTACAAATATTAAAACCTCTTATAACGGCTACTATAAAACTTCGATATCATAAAAAAAAATACAAAAAATATGCTCGAGGGGGGGGGGGGGGGGCCTCCCCCTTCGCTCCCCTGGCTACGCGTCTGCGGTTAGAAATCTTGTAGGAAACAGGCCAAATGGAAACCCATTGAACCCATATCGATGTGGATCATATATATATGATTGTACGTACTTACACTCATACACAAGAGATGTACAGACATTATGATAATAATAATGTGACAACATGCTATACGGTCACAAGTCACAGAAACGACCACGAAGAGTCATTTACCTCATGCAGCATGTGCTGGATGAAGTTTTAGCCACCGCCAAATATGATTTGGATAAATAATCTCACGCATTATTTTCTATTTATAGCCACAAAAAAAGACTATGCCACCAAATATTGGGGGGGGGGGCATATTAGATACTATATCCCCCACCTAAAATATTGGGGGGTCATGTCCCCCCGTCCCCTCCCCCATGATCGCCGCCCATGTACCAGTTTAAGTCGACATATCGTCGATTTAAATCGACATATACCAATTTAAATCGATGATAAGTAAAATAAATCGGTATATGTCAAATTAAATCGACATATAACAGGTTAATTCGATGATATGTCGAATTAAATCGGTATATGTCAATTTAAATCGACATATACCAATTTAATTCGACTTATACCAGTTTAAATCGACATATACCGATTTAAATCGACATATACCAATTTGAATCGATGATATGTCGAATTAAATCGGTAGAAGTCAATTTCCTTGGACTTATACCAGTTTCTAGCAACTCAATTGACATATACCTATTTAAATCGACATATCATCGATTTAGCTCATTAACATATTCCAAATCCCGATTTCGGTGATGATTGACATATGGAGATACATCACGTGCAGTCACCTGTTTTATACGCTACTGTATCTCCCATCGACCACATATAGATAACATGTGCGTTACGCCACATACGAATAGGATGCTATTGGCAATTGGAAAAGAGCTTATGGGCATCCGTAGAATCTATAACCGAAACTCGAACACATTTGCATTGGCTTCAACGTGCCGCTCGGTAGCCTTACTTTGCGTGCAAAAAGATGTACTCTCTGTAGTACAGCGGTTCTATTGATCGTTTTCCTTCGTATTTATGTCAGGTTGGGTGTAATTTCGTTGTGACCAGGCGTCGTTTATGAAACTTAACAGTTCGTCTGGTTAGATTGTTTACTACGACCAATCTCAATGCGAAATAATTGTGTAAAACGGTCTTAGTTTGGCAGTGAGTTCACGAGCTTTTGTCTGGATCTTAATTTGTGTAGTCTATTCTACCAGTTTCAGCATAGCCAGGCGATAAAAGTAACGTTCGACTTGAACAACTTGAACAAGCCTGGGTAGGTCTGTTAGCAATTTATGATGTCTAGGCTAACAACGGTTGGATAGAATAAGATTCGTTAACACAACATCGTGAAAAATACCAGTCAGAATACCAAATCCATTTAAGATGGCAAAACACCTCCTTAATTATTTTTTAAGGCATTTTCCTACTGGCTATCACTCATAATTCGCGAAGTATAGAACAATTTAAGGAGTTTTGAGACAAGTTTGGCTGTTGTTGCTGCTAGGATTTTTGGATGATAGATGCTCTTACAACCTCAGATTTTCATTGCGTAAAAGATCGCTTTGATTTAGGCAGTGTATTGGAGTAATAGCGATATTTTTTCGTGCATCACTCTGCAGCTAGAAGACAAGATAAATAGCGGGACAAATGTACGAAGTCGCGCTAATCGAGTAGCGTTTCAAAGTAGCAATAAGGTACTGTATAGGCTTAGGACTCGCGCACACCTAGCTACGGTATACACCTAGTAATAAAGTAGCCACAATGTAACAGAAGCCAAGCTATCTTCGTAGGTGTTTTTACATATGTTTTACTCTTAATTGTTTGAAACACTACAGTACAGCTGCTTATTTATGATTCTGCGACATGTTTTACTTTGTTCAACACTTACTTTTGATGGAAAAAAGTTTAAATTTCATACTGCAAAGAAGCATGACTTTCCAATGCGTAATTACATAGCAGAATTAACTGCCTAACCTTTGTTCATAGAAATTACTTGAACAACAATCATAGGCCTAGTGGCGAGGGAAATTTGGCGAGTAGATTTTTAGTCACGGTCGCCAAATAGCAAGTACTTTTAAAAATATTTGTCAAGGCCTGAAAACCTTAAAAACATGATTTCTCATGGTAGAAATCATGGATACTTTTTATACATGGTATATGGATTTGCCATATTGAGTACAAGAATCCTCTTACTTGTGAGATCAAATCTGCTTTGAGGTCATCAGAGGTCAAACTCTGAAAACCCTTTTACATGATACCTAACGATGGGAATCGTGGATACTTCTCATACTTGGTGTGTGGATGCATCACATTGAGTACAAGACCCCCATTGTGTTTGGTGGACGTGTGTATTGTCAGGTACAGTAGACTGATCTGTGTTTACCATGCCATAGTGTAATTGTACATCGAAATAGTGGTTCATGCCATTTATATTTTGACAGCTATTTCTGGTTAACAAGCAGAAGTCTAGTGAAGTCATCGAAACCTCAATGCACTTTGCAGATGTTCCAGATGTTCGTTACTCTTAAATTAAATTTTCCCAAATCTGAAGAACTATATAGCCTACTATACCATGATAAAGTCGATGTTAATAAGTTCCTCTCATTTTGCATTATGGTTGTATATGGTGTAACTGGAGTAGGTAATTGCATCTGTGTACGTACTGTAGGCATATATGTGTATTTGGCTAAAAGTATCCCTATACTATAGCCCCACGTGTTTGAATAGACTAGCCCAGTTTTTCAGAATTTCACCTCATTGATATATCAGTATTTGAGCCTTATTATTACACCGAAATCTTTTTGCAAGTAATGTCCATAATTACCATGGACATAATCGTGATGAACACTCTTGCTATCTTGGTAATTTTGAAACTATTTTATTATACATGACATAAACCGATTTATTTTTACATATCATCGGTTTAAAGGGTGTGAAGACTCGCGCAAAAATAAACGTCAAATGCCGGTAATCTGACCTAGTTTCGAATGGGGTGTAACAGAAGTGTTAGACACCACCATCTATCCCAGAAAATACACACACAGCTTGCTACCGTCGGTAATTAGACACTACATGTACAGTCAGTACATACAGCTGCGGTCAGTACCCACAGCACAGTGTATAAACGATACAGCGATGGACATCTCAGGTCCAGCTAAAGATTACAAGGTACCACGTTTCATTACTGTCTGCATTTTGTAGCGACAAGCAGAAAACTTCACTTGCAAGCAACGGAAAGTTAACTTTTTTTTTCAGAGCGCGGCACGCGGTTTTGGGCGAGTCTGCTGCTAGAAACTGGTATACGTCGAAGGAAATTTGTATATCTCGATTTAAATCGGTATATGTCGATTCCCCACGATATAAGACTGATGGCCCGCCATAGATAGGTCGAATTAAACTGTCGGTAGAAGTCATTTTTAGCTGCTAGAAACTGGTATAAGTCGAAGGAAATTGGTATATCTCAATTTATTAAATCGGTATATGTCGATTCCCCACGATTTGAGACTGATGGCTCGCCATACGTCATAGCCTAGTTAAATGGTCTGTATTTCCCACCCACTGCACAGGATGACAAACAAAACCAGTCACAGACAACTCATAGTGTTGTTCCGCTTTAACACATACACATGTACAGGTGAAAGGTAACAGCGATAATCGGATTACTTCCAGTCCAGACTATCCATAGTGTCCGGTATCAATACTTGGTATGTAAAAAGATCCACGGGTAAGTGCTATTGCAATGAGAAGAGAATCAGGTTGTAGCAGTTTGTTTCCGCGTTAGGTCTTGGTTAATATTCAGAAGTCAATCGCCTAGACTAACGTTGATATTTGCATGGCACATGTACAAATAATACGTTCATGCACTCACGCTGTTGTCTTGTTATCACACACCAGACATTTGCACTAGCACATCTCCATTGATGAAGTGTGTCAAACTGTATCTGGGTTAGGACAATTTGCTGACGGCAGCTTGAGATCAGACTACATATTTTAAATCGTGGAACAGTTGTTGCATACACTCCTAAGAGAATGGAGATCGAAGTAAGAGCAATATTCGTTCAGATTTAATCCTTTTTTTCTTATTGACAGTTGGTTTATTCCATGCCCATAAAATAACATCTAGCCTACACCTAGACATAGTTTGAATGTAAATATATGCTTGATTATGTTGTTTGAACTCTTGCAATATCACAGTTTGATTTTGCTGAACCCTATAGCCAGGTCACATTTGCTTTTCATGCCCTGAGAGCTGGTATTTAAGTGTCTTCATGGTGTGCCTAGTGTTATTCTGGTATTTAATATTTAAATGTATGTGATATTTGCAATTTTTAATTTGATGAGCACAATACCCAAGGTCACATGATTAAGTTTTCTGCCATTAGAGTCCCTGTGGAGCTCCCAGTTGGAAAAGCCAAAAGATCTGAAAGTTCTGACACATTCAAATTAAAGATCACACAACAAAAGATGTATAGCTGCATTGTTTTGATATGTTTAAAGTTAAGTTATATCCTAGATCTACATAAATTACAAAAGGTTGAGGCTAAATCTGATCATCAGGTAAACAAACCCTGACCCTCTTGTATCAGATCACAGTGAGTGTGTGAGCTGAGTGCAGCGTCAAGCCATAGGACAGAGAAAAGTATTTGTGTCTATGCATCTAGTACTCTAAATTCTCTAATCAGTTAAATTGTGCAGACTTTGAATTATTCGTACTATCTTAGTGTACATAGTGTTCAGTGAACACAAACTCATCGTACAATGATGGAGTTCAGTAGCTTTGAGCCTTTGACCAACTATCATCTTACATCAGAAAAGTATACCAGTAGGTTTCTCTATATATTGTATTTTGGCTGGCAGCATTGACAATGCAAACAAGACTGCTTACCTGCATGGCTCCTGCCCCCCTCCCCCCAAAAAGCAAAATTGAACAAACATTTTTCTTCTCTGCTAAATAAGCATTAAACAAGGCATACCTTCTGTAACCAGCCATCGAGTAAATAAGCACCAGTGCATCGCTTATTTAACTGACGATCAATTAAATCCATCCTTATTGAACTGACAATCGAAGAGATGAAAAAAAGTACCAGTGGATGGCTATTTTAACCCACGATCGGTTTAAGCAAAAGCATCATCCTTGTTGAACCGATGGTTGGGTGAATACCTCCCTCCAGTACGTAAATGTTAATGTGACAGATTCAGATGCGGTCATCTTCCCAGACAACCTGTCAAAATCGAACATCTAGAGAACATGGTAGATCTTACAGGTTGTGAATAAAATATTGTTGCTGCAAAGACTGTTTACCATTAAAGTATTAAACAAGTATGAAACTCAGACTCAGGTACAGTACGACCATTCGTTTAGGATGTTACAACAATTACTTGGCAAGTGTGTCATAGTAACTGAATAGCAACATCTAAAAGCTGTTGCAGGTACCTCACTTTCTGTTGTAAATTCTGCCCACACAAATTATCACAAAGATACACATAATTGTCAGGGTCTTCAATATCCATTTTGACATTATGATAAAAGGAACAGATGTTAGCCTAGTAACTTAATGATGTAGCAATTCTAATTAAAATTCTTTGAAAACTTGAACTTGTCCATCTCCATTCAATGGTCATTCTTTGTAAATGTTGTTCGATCATTAAGTCCCATTCTCTCTTCCATATCTGCTCACAATGTTTGTTCTAGAATGAACTTACTAAGTAGTTTGTTGGTGTCTGTAGTAGCATAGTAAATAGTTCCTACCTGTTCCTTTAGTAAGGTAGCAAAACAGAATGTTGCTAAACTTCTTCTGCAATGTCAGTTAAATGTGAAGGTGGTCTGCCCTGCACAAAGGTATCAAGGAAAACTGTACCATATATTAAACAAAAATGTATGATGGGTCATGTGACCTGAACATTGGTCATGTTTCATAAATAATATGAACCGCATGGCAATTGCAATCATAGTGCTAAGTGTATACAAAACTGTTTGTGTGAAAAAAAGAATTCTATGTTAAGTTTTTGCGTGTCACTCTTTGATTACAGTTTGAGAATTCAGAAGACAAGGAAGTTTGGGAAATGGGTGAAAAGGTTACCCACAAGGATACCATCCAGATCTGGTATAAAGCCATTAAAGAACTGGAAGATGGTAACATCGATGCTTGTCTGACCAACTTTGAACAAATTATTGATACTTCTGCCAAGATTTATTTCAATGTTGGTGCACTTTGGTTTCGAAAGAGGAACTACTCAAAAGCTGTAACGGTGAGACAAATATTATTATTGTGAAGCAAAACATGTACTGTACGTGTAGGTCAAGGGCTAGTTCAGAACTCTTTAAAGTGTTAGGGTACAGTATATATATTTGGCTCTGACAGGCAGCAACTGTCATCTACTCCTCTGGTAGTGTTAATTGACCCTGTTGGATTTTTTTTTTAGGTATCAAACTGAACCATGAAACTGTTGCAATGCTTTTTACAGATAAAGTGTTTATTATCATCCAAAACTCTGCAATTATTATTGACCTCAGCAGCTGTGGTAAAACTGCTGTACTTCTGGTGTGATCCTTATGTGCAAAGTAGGCTAGTATACATAAAGTATGTCTGCTATCAAAACATTCATGCTTGTCTGGAGGGGTAGCAGAATTTCTGAAAGTATAAAAAAAAAAAATTGATGTTGTGACGTAAATTAGTGCAACAACAAAGTTAAATGTATGTACATGCACGTTTTCTCAAATTTGTTGTGGAAAATGTTACATCGCATGAACACTACCTTACTTTAAGAATTCCTGAAGGATGCAGCAAAGCCGTAGAGCTTATTTTCTGTTAACATCTTCCTCATTCTAGTTCCTTTCAGCAGTAGTATACCACCTTATTGCAACATTTCATTTTACCAGAACTTTGTTTATCTTTCACTTTGCCACAGAATTTGTTGGCATGCACTGAGCGTGATCCTCATATGGCCATTGGACATTTTGCACTTGGCTTGACTTATGCTAAACTGGAGCAATACAACAAGTCCAGACAACACTACGAGAAGTCTCAAAAATGTCTGCGTGGAAACCCTAAGATTGACTACACTCAGTTGGGACTCAAATTTGTGTTAAGAGAATGTGATGTAAGTAAATGGTAACTTTGTGATGATCATTCTCCTAGTCTAGTTTTCCATGAAGCTGCTATTTCTTGATGTTAATAATTACATGTAACTGTGACAGGTCTCAAATTTGGTTGAAATATTATTCTTTAAGCCTTGTCATGCAATCCAGTATATATTTAACACCTATGTACATACAGTTCCATAACCCAACACTCTCTTTTTGGTACTCTGTGAATTGTTCATTCCCACAAAGTCTTGACCTTGGCAAAATCGGCCAGTAGTATATCTTCATGATTGTCTGATTATTTACTATACTGTACAGTAGTATTTAAAAAACATTATGTAGACTGTAGAGATTGAATTTATAATGAAGCTATAACTTAACGATTTGCAGTTTAGTTTTCTAGGTATGTTTGATAATGGATGGAAGTTAACAGCGAATTTACATCTGATGGAATACAAATCTGGTCAAAGCAAGATTGCATTGGCTAGCTGTGGACTAAGTCTATTGAGATTCATAATTTGTTGATGTGTTCTTTTGTTTACCATAATAATGAGTATCATTAAAACACAAACGTTTTAATCAAACTGTTGTAGCAAAGGGATAAGCCATTAATAGTTGAATGAATATTCCATAAAGTTAAATTCTGCAAACACTGTGAGCACCTTTCATGCATATATTCTTACTATGGTAAATTAGTAAACTATATCACATTTATGATCTGTGTTCTGTGGGCACTTGTCCAACAGATAATTTATGACTTGGCCCTCACATTAGCAACCATGATGAAAGAATTTGAGTGGGCAATAGAAGTCCTTGAAGAAGGTTTAAAAACAGCAACAGACGAGATACAAGGTGAACGTATGAAAGATGCCATACAGTCTCTAAAGGTAAGTGCCAATATCTGGAGAACGTGGAACTAAAAGGTCCATAGTTTAGACCATGTGTGACTAAGATGAACGGATAAACTACATGCAGTATCCCTATTCTAGAGTTGTTCTTAATTTGAAAACAAGGAATAGTAACATATACTAAAGGAACATGCCAGTAGTCAGTAAACATATTAGTCACCTTCAGACAACAGTAGAAACAGGATGCTACTTATATGGGGCTTCCCTTTAAGCAATGTCAAACATGAAACAAAACAATATTCACAATACTTTATAAACCACAGCTATTAAATAGACAGAGCCTGTGTACCACCAGGGGAATCACCGAACTGAAACTATAACACCTCCATTTATAAGAATCAATAGAAAATAATATACACCTCATTGCACATGTGCTACCACAAAAGTCCCATAAAGAAAGGATAATAATGGAATTTTTACTATAAGAATTATATAATAAAGTAAACACATTTAAGAAACCAGTCAAGGCACCTTCAAAACATATCCTGCTGCAGAGGTATGAAATGTTGTGATACTAAAATATATGTCAGTAGCAAATCTTTCTTTCTTTTTTCTTCATAAATTTGGTGCATTGAAGGGTTGCCAAATAATATGCTGGTGTAAATGCCAAGGTTTAGGCTGAAGCTCAGTTCTTAATTAGAACTTAATACCAGATTGCTATGTCCTAGAACATGCAAAATAAGAACAAAAATAAACTTGAGGATTTTTGGTTCCAATACTGAAAACAAAGGAACCTATGCAGTCCAAAGTTTATATCCACCTCAATTGCATTTTGGGACACCTTCTTTGGGCCTGAATTTGTGGTACCGAATATGTTTGGGACCATTTGGGCCCACATTTTCAGGATTCAGAATTTTTTTTGGGAAAATATATTTTTGAGTCACTTTGAGCTAAAATTTTTGGGACCATTCAGGCGCTACATTTTTGGGGCCCATTTTTTTGAGAAAGGAACAATTTTCAAACTTGCAATAACCCCACAACTTTAAATCAGATTGCATCCAAGCTTGGAATACAGTCGTTGGTTAAAATGGTAAATGTGTGCATAAACATTATGATATTGGGTGATGACACACAACACTTTAATACACCACTAAGCAAGGAACCGTTGGGCACTTATATATGTACAACGTATTTCTTTCTAAGTTTGATATAATAACTTTGTAGCGACTACTCTAGTAATTTGAAGAAATAAATCATGTCACAATTGATTTATTTCCAAGTTACAAGTCATTTATTGTCAAGTCAAGTCACAAGTTAGAATAGTGTGAAGCGAGTCCAAGTGATTGATTTAAGTCAAACCGACACTGATTACGAGCCACATTAGTTGCCCTCTCCATTGTATTATCCTTCCCATCCAGTAGGCCCATGTTGTATTTTATTCACCCTTAATCTATCAAGTGAAGCAATAGAACCAGGAAGTAACAAGTGAATGCTGGGAGGTGCACTGAACAGCCTTGTCACAAGTGGATCTTTCCCAGTACATGAAAGAGAAATAAGTAAACAAGAACTCCTGAAAAGGGAAGCTGAAGACTTAGCATTACGAGGCATTTCAATTCCATTCAAGGAAATAGAGTTGCTTTTTGGTTTCGATGATAATCGTAACCTTGCATTTTTGATGGCGTATGTGTGTACAGTATGTATGTCAGTGTGTGTGTGTATTGTGATGCCCAGCTTGTAAACACGATATCTCAAGAAGGGAAGGTCGGACCAATTTCAGATTTCGTGTGTAGAAGTACCACAATGAGTAAAAGAAGCCTATCGTTTTGGTGAAGGTCAAAGGTCATTTGGGGTCACCAGGGGTCAACTTGTGAAAACCATGTTTTACACAAGATTTCAACAAGGACAGATGTCATATTTAGTATGTTGATGTATCTATCACATTTAGTACAAGAAGCATGTTGTTGAGGTCAATGGTCATTTCAGGACAGCCTGTGTCATTGTGAATTTTTTTTTTTGTCACATCACACTGCTTTTCACTGTATTACTAGGATCAAGTACGTTGTAAAACTGCTCATGTTACATCATCAAAACCACAATGCATTTTTGCATTTTGGTTAGACTTCCATTAATTTCACAGATTAAATGATAGAAAGTCATGCATGTTCTATCCCATGTCTAATATAAGTGTGAATACAGTTATAGGTCATATAGAATGTTGAGAAAGGAATGTTATTTACTTCTGAACTTGTGAAAAAAGATGAAACAATTTAAGGAAACAAGATCTTAAAGTGTGTTCTTAGGATGAATAAAGAATTTTTGAGGTTACAAGAAGCAGAGAAGCAATGTACCTCTGTACTGCTTTGAAGCATAAAATACTCTTCTATGTTAAGGCACAATTTGATATTCCAATTTCTGTGTTTGTGATCAATTGAAATGGTTGAGTAAACCTTTTCATGATAAGAAGGTACTTTTGATAACCCTTTACCTTGTTATGTTACAAACTCATCAATTACTGCTCTATTTTGCTTTGCAGGGAGAAGTCCTCTATGATCCTATTTTACTGCCTACAGAGGTTTTCAGACCACCACAGAGCAAAGTTGAGAATCTGAAAGATATCAACTTCTTGGGTCAAAAGAAAGTTATATCAACACTTAGTGTCAGGCAAAACCCAGCAGGACAGGTAAGGAGTCTCAGCTTAACCATAACAAGTATAGTAAAGGCTTCATAATTGACGCACCCCCGTAATTGACGCACCTTCAATTATTACTAGCAACGATACAGCAGGCCACTTAAACTTTTTGCAGTCAAGTAGAATTAAATATTTCATGAGTTTGAATCCATTTCAGCTATATTTGCTGACCAAATTGTGGTACTTTTTAAGCTTTTAACACCCTCCCCCTAGTT
>KN884564.1:4390-26292 GCA_000934455.1 Apostichopus parvimensis
CGTAGTGGATAGCACACTAACCTATCGTGTAATACACACTGCATTCTGGCTGTGTTAATTACGTAGCCAACATGCCGCATGTGTACGTAGCTATTTGTTGTCATAACGTTTCTATGCAAGGGTCGAGGCTGCATGCCGAGCATGGGTGTTGTTGTCAGGCGGGAGTGACCGACAGATGTATGGCTTCGGCTTAAACAACAATATACTTTTTACGTGTTTTGTCAATGGGAATTGTCAGAACCTGGACATAACTTGAGAAAATATTGATTCGCAACTTCCGCGACGCCAAATTGAAGTTGATTCGCAATTGGCCATTCTTGGGTAGCAAATTGCGATGCGAACCCGGTTATTTCGTCCCTTGCACATGTACAATTAATTCTAGATTTCATATGCACGTTATTTACTATCCACTGTGTCCTTCTCACTTGTACTGGAGTACTGGTTAAACCAAGACTGACATGATATTTTCATGATCTGAGGATGTTTATAAGTCAGAAGAAATTTTGAGTCATTTTTAAGGAAACTTTGAATGACCTTAACTATATGCATTTTTTCCCCACTACCAAGTAATAAAATTGCCAACACTGATCAACATTAGGTACAGCACAGATTATGAAGATCACTTTTCAAAAGGTTTCAAAAACATTTAACACTGTGACTGTGAACCCTTATACAGGTAACCTTGGAGTAAAATATGACTGTCATTATTCCCGTTCTGAGGTATCATGTTTACAATGTTTTCAGGTTTTCATCTCTGTTGACTTCACATGACATTTGACATGCATAAAACTATGAAGACATTTTGCCCATCATAAAGAGTTTACGTTCCATGCACATATGAACCATGACACATTTTGGTCTTTGACAGGTACATATAGTTTTCACATTTTGACAACTTCTGACCTTAAATGACCTTTTAACTCCACCAAAAACATTAAGGACTTTGTACTCATTATAAGGAAGCCATATATCAAACATGAGATCTTGTGAAGCTTCCTATCTTCAGATATTGTGCTTACAAGGTTTTCAGGGTTTGACCTCTGATGACCTTTGACCTACACCAAATTGTGTAAAATCTCTACACTAAATAAGGTGATTGTAACATGCATATGAGCTCATTTGTTGTTCAGGTTCTGGAGATACAGTATTCTTAAGATTTTCACATTTGCCCTCTGCTGACCCCAATGACCTTTGACCTCCACCCAAAACAATAGGGTTCTTGTACAAATTATGGGGAAGCCACATGCCAAATATCAGAACTGCAGAGGTGATCCATCTTGAGATATTGTGTTACAAGCTAGGGCGTCACATAGACACACACACACATACACACACACAAACTTGACTGCATCTATTGTATAGGTTAATTGCCTCAGTTGCCTGCCTACAGCAAGTACCAATAAACACACCATAAGGTAACAACCTTCAGTCAAAAAAAATATGTGATTTACATACCTAACATACGCCTGGTATTACTGCTAAATGTTTATAATCAGCAAATGTTATTTTGCTGCCAGTGGGAATTTGATTTTAACCAATATTGTAGCTATCTTGAAACACAGTTTGCATATGTTTTAGCTATTAAAACTGTGGCTAAAACTTGTGAATTCTAGGTCTGTACTGTGCATGGACTCACAGATCCATTTCATGAGTGGGACATGGATGTAAACAGTCTTGAAAACTCTGTTACGTTGAACATTACAGCTATACCATATATACTGTTGGTTGAAAAACCTTAAAATAGGAACAACATGCAATAATATAGGGAATAGTACCTGTACCTGCAACAATAACTACTTAAACTGCAACAGTGCATGAAATGAACTATACTTTACTGTACAAACAAGTAGTTGACCTTACTATATTCCAAAACGACTCAGAACTTGCAAATGTATGATAATGGTACTGCATTGTATTATTATGTTCCTGTTTGGTGCATAGAGTAGACTACTGTTCAGACTTCAGCAGTACTCAATGCAGTATATGGGCTAAATCATGACTTTGAAATACAATCCCACCACAAATGATATACTGTAGGACATGAGACAATAATACACCATGTACACTTGTACAGTATGTAATTAAGCGTTGGGATGATACCTGTGCATGTCATGCATAAAGTCTCTTTTAATTTACAAACAGTAATGCAACATTACCAATCTGTGTCCACTCAGGTCATCACACACTTTACCCATCTAGCATTACAACTAGACTGCAAACAGGAAAGACAGTAATAGACGGGCAAAATAAATGTATTTATTAAGTAACTTTTCAGCACTGCCTCGTCAAATATCCATTAGCTACTGTACAGGTCTGGTCACTACAATACCCACTTTCTCTTCCCTCCATTTCATCCGCTGCGACCATTATATATACAACTCTCCAACGACAAGTAAATCTGGCAACACTTACAGTGTGTAGAGCTTAATACAGTACTTAGCTTTTGATAGAGATATGGAAGCTTTGGGGCTGTACCTATACACTTCCAAACAATTGGTTCAGTTTATATTCTGAGAGAAACAAATCGCAAACTTGTGTAAAAGTTACAAAAATAAATTTGGGACGAATGACTTTGATATTGATATGGTAGTGAACCCTGTCCCTCTGAAATGAGTTGAGTTGCTATATTTAATAATTTAATGAAAATAAGTTGAGATATTTACTGATCGTTAAAAATACTTGGCGATGGGCCGGGTGATGGACGTCTTTAAAGCGAATGTTCTTCAAACTCTCTTCTTTCCTTTTTACAAGCTTTCAAGTTGTTTACTTCAATCTCTTGCAATGTGATATACTCGGAATGACAAAACAAAGACGATGTCATATGGGGTCAAGGCTTTGTCACAAATGTAAGGTTTTTGCAAGAATCTTCCTCAGTCGATACTAAATAATTGAGTTTGGAATAACCACCGGGTGATATTTACAGCAATTAACTGCTATCGTAAGAGATATACGCTTGAAAATTGCATTTGGAGTTGAAAGTTTAGAGCAGACAAACAATTGACAGACTTGATCATTTTTACACTGAAAATGACAAAGACAGATAAGGATCATAAGACACAATGTTTTCTCTTATGTTGTACAATGTTGTATTTTTTTCAAATTCAATGAGATGGTAAACACAAGATGTTCCACAGAGACCTGTTGAAAAAAATTTAGTTGACGGAGTATCTAGCAAACTCACAGAGAAATTTATGTGTGATATTATTAACCATTCTCACAATTGCAAGACTGTTCAATCATGGTATATATATTTTTTCTGTCTCAATGTCAAAACCACAGAAAATACATTTTAGCAGATACTAAATTGATCTATCATTTGAGAGAAAACACATCAAGAACCCTTAAGCTGTGAACTTGACTATTTAACTTTCAGATTTTTTCCTGAACTGGTGCACTATGTGGTGAATATTCATGATGCATATACAGACAGTTAATTTTTTCATCTCCCAAGAAGGTGATTACTGTATCTCAGAGTATCTATGTGTGGCATTTACTGTTAACTGTATTACAATATAGCCCTCTAACTAGGAGGAACCACATGATTGTAACCATGTACATACTTAGCTTTCTTCATCAGAATGGAGGAATTTAGCTATCACTAAATATTCCATGACTTGGTCAAAGTGTTCATATCCAGAGTTGTCTGGTCACAGGAACTTACAGCTATAGTTGCAACAGTCATATACAGAACTTGAGTCCCTACCAACTACTCAAATTCTACTAGTAAAATTAACTTATGAGACCTATAACAATGATAACCTTAACAATGATATCAGCCAAATTTTTGGGAAAGTTCCTCAGCTGAAATAGTACGACCAGTTTGCCATACTGTATAGCCTTACAGACCACTGATTTATATAGTTGAGAAAATTTAAACAATGACTTACCTTGGAAATGGGTCAAAACACCAAGTTCTGCGAGTGTCAGGAAAGGCAACTCTCATACCTGACATGAGAGGGGAATGTAGGATGACCGCAGCACATTCAAATCGCGAGGCAAGATCGACGGTGGGTACAGTGCCAATGCTCTGGCCATACAGGATAACACAATCGGGGCTAATTCCATACCTTGCTCGTAACGCTTGCCAAGCAGCATCGATATCTGCATAAAGATTTCTCTCCAATGGTTTCCCTGTGCTCGCTCCATAACCTGAGTAATCGTAGCTGAAAATGTTGCAGTTGATTCGTGAGCCAAGTCCTATGTAGAAACTGGCCATTTGTCCTATATCGACTGCATTTCCATGACTAAACAATATTGTGTACTTAGGGTTTGAGGCACAACGGACAAACATGCAGGCTATCCTATTGCCACGCTTACTGCGAGTGTAAAATACTTCTATAGACTCCAGTTCTTTATCTGAAAACTGCCACTCTGCTCTGTCTGTTAGGCGTAGGGTTCCTCTAGCACCGGTTTCATCTGTCTGAATGGAATACGTTGGCTCTGGCGGAAGGAAGGCAAGCTTGGCTGCTATTCTTGATGGGCATGGTGGACAACAGAACAGGCAACAAAGCTCACTTAGGCTTAGACCATTCATCTTGTATGTTTTAATTCCTCAACAGTAATAACCAAGCTTAGCTGCACTGTCTGTGCTATTGTTCCAAAGATAGAAAAAGAGACAAAAAGTGGCAAATATGTGCTAGCCTACCAATACCATTACTTCAGAGAATAAGTCATTGATTAAATATTAATAATAGGCTAAGTTCAAGTTGATTGCAAAGCTAGTACAAAAGGGCAAATGGATGGGTAATGGGGATACGAATATGTATGACTATGAGAGAGAGAGAGAGAGAGAGAGCGCGCTAAACATACACTTTTCCTATTCCATTTAATGAATGTGTGAAGATATCACTTTCTCTCCCTGTACAGTACGTGCACTAAGCCTATCCACACAATTTCACATGCACAGATATATGAAATAGTATCCTAACGTTCAATCTATTGTTAACATAAGGGACGTAGACTACCCTTACGAATATACTGTGTTATAGTTGTAACACAAACACACAACGATAAGGTGTGATGATGTTAGGATAGGACACAGCTATAAAAGCTTCAGAACAAAGGAATTCTCACAAATGGCACTCGGTTGGTCCACATTTTAACAAAGTTAATAGTAGTCCTTTTAATTCCTTAGTGAGGATGTATCACTGATACGCACAGGAACAGCTAATGGAGTAATGCTGCGTGATCCTCCCCTCGATTATTCAACGGAATTAAATGTCAAAACGCAGTGTGACCATATACAATATGTGTACCATATCGTACAAAATGTGTAATTGAACCGCAATCGATGACGCAATGTTTCCGGTTTAGTCAATTTGGCCGCGATTGTGTCGCGAAATCATGCTGGGAAAGGGCCGACAGTAGGAAGGGAAAGCAGGTATACCACGGCTGGCACATCGGGATCAAGTAGAAAGCTCACAGTGTCTCGAATTTAAAACTTATTAATTCATTGTTCTAGAAGGTAGGGAACTTTCTACAAGCGAGCCCCAAACGGGTCCCGTTGTTCCAACCCCCACATCAGATTTGAAAGCCCACACTATAGCTGGATTATACGAAGCTGAACCATGCAGTAAAGTAACTTGAGGCACACATGAATGCGTAGCCAGGGTTCATGGACTTTTGCATGCATGGGGGAGGGGACAAATTTCGAGTGGGTGGACAAGATTCGCGCGCGACCAGTTCGAGCATTTTAGGTTCTTTTGTAGTATGCACCATTCCCAAACAATTGTAACCATGGTAACTAACGGTACTGTTATTAATGTTTCTTTACCCAATTTGAACAATTTATTCCTAAGTTCCATTCGCTAAATTGTTGAAGGGATAGTCCAACTAAAAATATGAACTTAATATATGGTAGAGAAAGTCACTGTACTCTTAGCTGATAACTCTGTCAACATGTGCTCTATTCTCATACTGTTTACAGTACAAGAAATGACGTAGGTTTATCATTCACTGACACTTTTTCAACAAAGCCTATATGTTTCTTTATAATTGGATGAATTTTTTTTCCAGTAAAATTTGTTATTTGCCGAATCAAATTTAGAATTTGGATAAACTTCAAAAATAAAAAATGCTATAGCAATGGGATTTTGATAATTGAGTTCAGCTTTTCGTCCTTTCGATTGTTTAGTCTGAAGTTCTCATTTTGATCTGGACTAGATCTTTCAACAGTACAGTTTCAACTATCTCATTAATTGTCTATTTCATTCATTCATGATCAGGCACTACAGACTGTCTGTCCAGCGCCATAGGCCATCGGTTTTTGACATGAATCTGTGTATAGTCATCGGAAACAATATTTCGGTTATAGGCCTATTCATAGGACTGATCAGTTTATATGAGTTCACACTTGCAATTACATACTATATCATGCTGCAGCTTCTAAATAAATATATCGGATTAACTTCGGACGGTCGATATAACGATGGTAGTATTAAATGGGACAGTTGCGTACCAACGTACATACTATTTCTATAGCCACTAGGGGGGGGGGGGGGGGGGGCAGTCTTTAGTTCCACTGATCTTGAAAGGAGGCAACTTATGCGAGGATTCTGACAGATAACTGGTCATAATTTCTATCTTTTTCTGACAGTGATGTTCTTGATGGATAAAATATTCCGTTGTAACTTTCATATTCTATGAGAAACGTCCCCTATACTTCGTTATGATCAGGGATCGAAAGCCTGAATGTGAAAAGGATAGACAGGGGGTTGAAATATGTTTGATGGGCATTAACTTGTGTGGCCCGTTCTGTGCAGCCTCTGGCTGCACCGTGAACGGGCAGCCATGCAGGGGGTCCATGTACGAAGCCTCGGTAAGGGTCAGGGGGACGAATTCCATGGAAACTTTTGCAAGTAAGCACTTTCGTGAAACATTTTCTGGCCTTTCTGGGACCCAAACACCAATATTTTATGGTAAATTAATAACCTTTTAGCTCAAGTCTTAAGACGAAAGGCTCTTCTTGCCACCCTAAATGGAGGGCACTTTTTGGCCCCTTACCCCCGAACATGCTTGCAGCTCAAGTGAAGGGCTTGGGGCGATCGCCCGTTGCCCTCGTGCTGCAGGCGTCCTTGGTAATACATGTATGGGTCTATGACAGCCCAGGCCTATATGCAACAGTTTTTCCCCCGATTTCAGTAGCCTTATTGAAATCTTGAGTCTCTTTCGCTGTGATGGAGTGATGATTAATGAACCTCTTCCGTGTCATTATACCCTCGATAAAAAACAGCCCAGTGCCAGTTTCAGATCGAGGGACAAATAGAAGATTTAACCCCCCCCCCCCCCCCCCCCCCCCCCCAAACACAGCAGCTTCGTAATTTGTAACAAACGATTGATTTTGGTACACTTTCGAAAGGGTTGGAGGGAGATCAGGGAGCATTCTAGTGTCTCGATCAGTTTGTGAAAACCTCAAAAGTGCCCCTTTAATAAATTAGAAGAACCACTTTTCCGATATAACTTAACTACCCTTTTTTCTTTTCTTTTTTTTTAACTAATTATAACGTTTTTTAAATTTATTATTGAGTTAAGATTGTTCTGTGTTTGAAAAATAAGATGAAGAAAAATTATTGAAAAAGAAATTCACGGAACTCACAGAGGATCTAATTTGTCCGAAAGTTATGAGATAACTTTAGTTGGTTTCCCTTTCAAACCAATTTCACATGTCTCATTGCCCCTTGCATTTTCTGCTCATATATATTCCAAATTTGAGTTTAAAATGTTGAATCGGAAGCCACCCGACGTGTGTAAGTTGTAATTCATAAGCCCTTGCGGGTTTCTCACACTTTATGATTATGATTATTATTATTATTATTATTATTATTATTATTATTATTATTATTATTATTATATCCGAATTTGATCCGAATCAAATCCGAATTAAATCCGAATACACATGAATACAGTGTATTAGCATAGTATTAGAAAATCGAATTTCATTTAAAATCTCAAGCAAAAACAGTTAACAGTTTTGAGAAACGGAAGTATGCCCTCTATTCTGTCTTTGCACCTTTCATCACCTCTAGTGTAAGGCCTAAGGATAGGTCTTGATTGTTGACATAACGACATGGTAACCATTTCACCACGGGACAAATAAACTGGGGCCTAGGAATAATAATTGACAGGGTGCCCGACGTCAGATGAACCGTTGCGTTGGGTAGGAATGAATTTGTTATAACCAAACAAGTGTTAACTTGTTTGCGATATTTGTTATTTCAAAAGTAAGCCGTATGTATGGTGAATCACAAAACAGTTTCTTAATAATTTAGAGCAAAGGTTGGTCATAAGTAAGGCTAGGCCTAACGATAGACCTTGCCTAAACCTAGGGGCCTCTCCTTACTCCTACTGCAAAGTTAGTCCTAGTTAACATTAGGCTACATTGCTCATACGGGTCCTTCTACAGGCGCTTCTAAAGGGATCTTAATTCACGTTGGTCTACTCTAGTACTTGGATGTACACAATAGGTAGTCCTACAGAGTTTAGACACCCTCAGCAGGCCTCAAATTTCACAATTTTTAGGGCAAGGCCACTTTGGCCTTGAATTGGGCAAAATTTTAAAGGGCACCAAGGCCATGAGGTAAGGCACCAAGGCCAACTTGCATTTTTACGAAGGGCAACAAGGCCATAAAGAATTAACATCATGAAAAAATTTCTGTTCAGGTCCTGGCGGCTGTTTTAATAAGGCAGAACACTACAGTAGAAGGTGGTATCTCTCACTTTGCTTTCCTTTTTGTCAATAGAATTATTTAACCCCTACTCTTATACGAATCCTTCCTCACCCTAAGCAAAATCAAACATCATTATGGTAACTCAACTTATAAATTTATGGACAGACTCTGATTATGTAAACCCTTATCAGTTTACTGGAGTAGTCCTCAATCCATGCCAACACTAATTGAACAGAATAATATTCAACCAAAAACGCCTTTTTGAGTTTGATGGGTTGTTTATTGGGGTGGTTAGGCTTATAGGGTTAATGCTGAAAATGTAACTAACAACAGTAAGTTCTTTTAAACTTGTTTTTTTCGTGGGGAAATTTTATTTACACACAAACACTCCCTGTTCCGGCTGCCGGCGTGTGCCATTTATCCAAAACTGTTTCTAGAGAAGAAAGTTTGTGTCTCAGGGACGCAAGCCCCCCAAAAAGTTTGCGTCACGTTAAAAATAGCTTGCGCCCGATCGAACACCAATTGCGTTTATTGTATGAACTACTTTTACTAGTTTAGTTGTAAAGATGTGATCGTGTTACTGCCTGTACTTAGTGAATGGGATACACAATAGATAGGGCAGATGGCTCAGTGCCTTTAGCTTAGCTGTTTGACAAGGGCGACCCGGCCCACCTGTCTTTCGCCCACCCTGACATTTCAACCAATTTTTCCCCCACCCCCTCCTCTTCGTCTGCCCTTGTACTTCCCTACTTGCCAACTCCGTAGTACTAGCTCCATGCTTTGACCTTGCAGCGATTCCAACAACCAACTCTTCAAAAATCCCTGTACCTACAGTGTGCATACATCTCGCTAAATTCCACACAGTTCACTGTACTATTGCTTGTACATAAACCTGTTCGAACTTCATTTTCAACTACACATGCGCAAATCCTCATCCTGATCCAACATTTATCCTGGGCTAGGCCCTTTGCAAACAATCATCTCTACGAAAATTACAGTAGGCCTATGTGAATAGCTTTTTACGCAATGTGGATTAAAAAATCAAACTTCAATGTCTACTTTTGACGATTCACAGTAGTTTACACACGAACGTTGCACCAAAAAAATTTACTGAAGCACGTGGTCAATTGGACCGCAAAAAAATTTGCAACTGAAACTACTGTGGTGTGAATGCACATTTTACATTACCAACTATCAATGCAGAGAGAAGAAACATACTGTGAGATGTAATATCCTTTTCAGGATCAGAGATGTTAGCTTCCCACAAAATTCATAGATTGTCCCAACTCATAACATTTTCTGATCAAAACAATGATTCAAATATTACGTGATAGTCTCAGAAACAATTCAAGTGCATCTTCGTACCAGGAGTTATTGTTGTCAAAAGTTACGTAGGACGGTATGCGGCAAGGCCTAACGTTATGATATTTGAGTGCACACATATAATAGCCTATACAACAAACTTTGTTATCTCTACACAGGGAAAAGTAACGTTGAAAGTTATTATTGTTAAACAACTTCGTGATCATTGAGCAGTACAGGTGCAAAAATGTTTTCAGACAATGGATAGGGACTATTAGCCAATCAAATCACGGGAATTTTGGAAAAGCATCATTGTCTATTTTTAGCATGAAAATCTCTGTAATGGAGTGTTGTAAACCCTGTACCTTGCGGTTGATTGTTATGATATATTTATTTTCAAACAAATTCTATTATCTGTAGGATTGGGAGGAATTTTGGTTCTTGTCAGAAGAAGTTGTGGTTTTTTGAAAGAAATAATGAAAGATGTTCATTCAAAAATGTGTTTTGTTATGTTTTCCGTTGACCTAGTTGTCAAGGTGAACTTGGGGGTTTGCTTCTCAAAAAAAAAGTTTGCGTCCCCGGGACGCAAGCAATGTGACGATTTTGCGTTCGTAACAATGCTGTTATCGCTGACATAAAATATAAGTTTGATCTCAAAAAGGGCACGGCGGCCATCGGAGAAAAAGGGCAGGCAATTTTGGCCGTAAAAACGTCAGATTTCCCAAAGGCACCAAGGCCAGTTGGAAGGGCACCGTCGGCCATGGCCGTCGTGGCCGCCGGGAAATTTGAGGCCTGCCTCAGTGCCTATGCATAGCGCAAATTATCGATCAGTAGCATGGACACTTCGAAGTTCGGACACCTAAGCCTTAAAACACCCCAAAACTATATCTTCTGGTATAAATCACCTGAAAATATACTTGATATGGTGGGAGAAGTGTGTTATATTACGATACACGGCCAAACTTTCTTTCCTGCAAACTGTTTTCACGTTGTATTCCAAGAAGATTCTTCGTGATTGTGGAACTGGTATTTCTTTGCTAGAGTATTGCGAAGTTCGGACACACTCCCACAGTGGGGCGCTGGTGATAAAATTGGTGGCGCAGTTGCTCTTTCAGTAATTATAACAGACTTCATATATCTCCGACATTTTATTGACAAATACGTAAGTACTTTCTTGCACACGGGTCATTTTGGAGAGAAAATAACTGTAGCTTTGTACTTTTTGGTGAAATTTGGCTCTTCCTGTAGGTTGTCATGGTGAAATCGTGCATTTCTTACGGGTGTCCGAACTTCGCAGTGTTCCGAACTTCGCAATACTGACTATACTGTAACAAATTTCAGCATCAACTTAGGCCTTAACTCTTTGATATATTTTAGCCAAACATTCAGCATTAGCTGATAAAAATTCAAGAGCAGAGAGTACTGGTTTGTCAATAGGCCTATGATCTTCTGCACTGCTTTCAAAATAATGTATGATGAATTTCCGGGACACTTTTACTTCGGGGGGCACTTTTAATCCGGGGACGGTACATGAAGCCCAGGGACGCCCCAGAAAAAGGTGACATCTGGTAACCGTAACCTACGGTAACCAGACGTCCCCAATTCCAATGTTATGTCCCCAATATACAAGTGTCCCTGAAAATGATTTTCAGATGACAAGAGGTCCCTGAAATGTTAAAATACAACATTTTATTCACAACGAAATGAGCAATGTTGCAAAATCTACCTTCCTGCTTGTTATACATTAATTACACTGTCAATCTTGATTATGTCTTGTCTGTGCTCTACCAGATTAGCAATTTTTTCTCCATGGGCATGGGGACACCCGCTTCCATTAGAACCCTCCCCAGGCTACACATTCCACCTTCAACATTTTGTCCCCGCTTCCAATGTTTCGTCTTCAATTATGAAGTGTCCCCGAAAATGATTCAGCTGACAAGAAGTCCCTGAAATATTAATAATACAACATTTTATTCACAACAGAATAAGCAATGTTGCAAAACCTACCTTGCTGCTTGTTATACTTTACATATCAGTCTTGATTATGTCTTGTCTGTGCTCTACCAGATTTTGTTTCTCAAAGGGCAGCCGGCAGGGGGACACCCCCTTCCCTTAAAATCCCTGCCCAGGCTGCACATTTCACCTTCAAAATTTTATCCCAGATTCCTTAGCCTTAACCTAGGCTATGTGTACCAGAGCATCACTAGCCAAATCAGCCAAGCTATGTATAAACCTCCTAGAGATTTGTTTTCGACAGTTACACATCCAAAACATCCATTAATTAGAATAAACCAGAAGCAAACGGAAAAAAGGCTAATTTAAGCCAAGACGCAACTCACACGCACGAAGATATGCACAACACCGATGCACAACGCAAAACACAGCATCACACGCACTGTAACAGTTGGAAACTCATTTACACTATGAAAGAAACAAAATGTCTTCTACACATTGATTTCACTAAAACTTCAACATTTGGTGATCAATGTCCACAAATATGGATCCATGTAAATAAGTGAAATATCATTAGTCTGTAATAAAGTATATATGAGTGTATGATTAGATACCTGTTGCGCAAACTTCTCTACAGTGGCTACATGTGATCAAGTTGTTGTAACCATATCATCAGAGCATTGGTAACATCAGTGCAATGCTTTAAAAGCTCTCCAAATTTCTGGTCATGTGGTAGAATTCATTTCATATACATGTTTTTTTCCCCCTTTGATTATCAGATATATTGGGCATATTATCATGGACTCTATTTATACTGAAAGACATTAGTGGAAGAGCTGATTTGTGACTTTGGACGAAGAAAATGCAAGATCCGGAAGAAATATCCATAAAGGTGAAACATCTTACTGAAGATGCCATCAAGTACATGGTATCCGGTGACAATAAAAGAGCCTTTGAAAATTACCGAGATGCTTTCAAGTTGTCGGTGAATGTGGGAACGCCTCAACAGGTGCTATCCTGCGCCTGTAACTACGGGGCGTCCTGCCTGGTCAACGACAGGGCGGACGAAGCCATCGAACTGTTGGAAGAATACTTGCACAAAGTCGTCGACGCCCAAGAGGAGGACACCAATTTCTTCACATTGATCGGCGACGTCCACTACAACCTCGCTCTAGCGTATAACGTCAAATATCAGTTTGATCTTGCCATCAGTCACTTGAAAAGTGCCGTCAAAATATTTAAGGAACTTCACGTCGTGGCTCCGTTGGCCGAATCCTACCAGCAGCTCGGCGATGTCTTTGCCAAGGCCGGTAAGAGGCAAGCTGCATTGGAGGCCTACCGTCATGCTGCCAAAACTTTCAGAGAGAATAAGGACAAGGTAGCCGAAGGGAAGTGTTATAAGAAGCTGGCCAAGATGCATTTAGAAGCCAAAGAGAGGGATGAAGCTGTAACTCAACTCAAGAAATGTGAGAAAATATGTGCAGTTCTTATACAGAATGAGCAAAAGTTTGGTAAGTTAAAAAGTATGTTAGTAAAGAACATGTCTAGATAGTAAACAAAGAAATATGGGTGAAATGAGAATACTCATATGAAGTAATCTTGAAAATAGGAAAACGTACAGACATTTCCCCCGTGGCTAGTTTCCATACCATATTGTGTGAGATGTATGATTGTAGTTAGGTCCTGTTAATCAAATTTGCACCCAGATTTTTGTTTTGTTTTTGCGCTTTCTCCAATGAAGCTCGTTAGAACTGTTTAACTTTTTGTTGCATTCATGCATGGAGGCAGAATACAGTGTATAATTTATCCAGTATCGCATCGCAAAATGCTATGTACGAAAATGGTCGAGTTGCTGCACAAGTGTAAAGATGTCTGCAGTTTTCTACACGGGAACAATATAGTGATTATTCAATGGGAGAAAAGACATCAGAACCTTTGAAAGTGCTACACAATATTTGAACATTAAATTATTCCCTGGAATGTACACTATGACACTCTTTTCTCAATGGCATCTAGCATCTTTAGGATATATATGGAAAGAGCAAAGATATTCATGGCTAGAACGGGGTTCGAACCAGTGACCCTCTGGGTTAAAAACCCAGCGCTCTACCAACTGAGCTATCCAGCCATTAGTTTGGTGGTCCCAATGTACAAAACAAATGTGCACATGGTAATAGCACATAGGGGGGGGGGGAGGAGGGTAGGACTAATGACCACCTTCTGCCCTCCACCCTTCTTTTTCGATGCACATCTGAGTGAAACTTATGTGAGGAGAGTTTCATGTAATTTAACCAACTGCTTTCCTCTAACTTCGGTCATATCTTTCTGTCTTATGTTTTGTTTTTTCCCCCCTTTTTTCCACTCTCAGGAACATCAAAGAGATTTGTGTATGACCTTGCAATGCTTTTCAAGAAAGCCAAAGAGACTGACAGAGTCGTCGAATGGTTACAGACAGCAGAGGACGTCGACCTACCGAGCAAACCGACCAACGAAGAGATCAATCTGCACGCTGTGATCGTTCAAAATTTGGGGAGGATGTTCATCGAGACGAGGAACTACATCCGTGCGGTGGAAAAGTACCGAAAGGCAGCTGCTTACTTTGGTGAGTCTCAGTGATTTGACATGAAAAAGTTGCCTACAGTCACTTCCAATCAGTTTTTTGTGCAAAATGGTCTTTTTTGATTTCTCGATGAAGAATGAAAATGAATATTATGCATTAAGCTGAGGGGGCTGCAGCTTTAAAGGGTGTGAAGACTCGTGCAAAAAGAGACGTCTAATGCCGGTAACCTGACCTAGTTTCGAATGAGGTGTAACAGAAGTGTTAAACACCACCATCGATCCCAGAAAAAACACACACAGCTTGCTACCGTTGGTAATTAGACACTAGTGTACAGTCAGTACATACAGCTGCGATCAATACCCACAGCACAGTGTACAAACGATACAGGGATGGACATCTCAGGTGCAGCTAAAGATAACAAGGTATCACATTTCATTTCTGTCTGCATTTTGTAGCGACAAGAAGAAAACTTCACTTGCAAGCAACGGAAAGTTAACTTTTTCAGAGCGCGGCACACGGTTTGGGGCGAGTCTTCAATGCCTTTAATGCAGCCAGACTTGCATATATAGGACATAATCTCGATTTAGTTTCTACTGATCTGCTGAGATAATTTCCATTGTTTGATATTTATTCAGCCTCGCTGCAGGGGATTTTGCAGCATTGCTGCAGCTTTTCAGTTTTGACTTGGTGCCTAAACGCAATTATGCACAGATTGGATGAATATCATACTTGTATACAGATCTGCCCTAAGGACAGAGGTCCACAGACGACGGAGACACCCATTTGATGTCAGCATCTTTTCAAAATCTGATATCTATGTACATCTCAGCGTCTGACCACTTTCTCAAATACTGAGGAATCATGCTTTCATTGTAAATAAGTTCTTTCAAAAACACATCCAATTCCAAAATTCTTTAAAGTTGAAACCAGCCTTGAGATACCAAATCCAAAGAAGGCTCCATTCAATGAGACTGAACAGTTGCATTTTTGGCCAAGGTGATGAAAATCTGATTCCTGGTGTGGTTTTGAACACGCCAGGGAACCAATAGATGGTGGTGTGAAAGCTACACTACTACACGTTCACCCAATAGCTGGGGTGGGCAGCCTACAGCCCGTGGGCCACATGCGGCCCGCCAGTGTTTTTTTGCGGCCCGTGAGATGTCTCAAGAAAAAGAAAAAAAATCAATCTAGTTTACATCATCACAAAAAACGAGCTATAGCAGCTTAGAATTTTTCGACACTAAGGATGCTGTCAGGTAGGCCTTTTATCCCCATTAATTATCAACTGTGCTGTATTGAAATTATGTTTTTGTGAATACAGATTAAGTACACACACCTATTGCTTGAAAGTCTCAATGGTTTGAAATCAACAGCAGGTTGTTGGTTAGGTGCGGCCCAGTCAATTTTTCACTCCTAATATCTGGCCCATCCATTCAAAAAGGTTGCCCATCCCTGCCCTATGGTAGTAAGTAGGTTCCCCTTGACCATTGCTGTTGTCTCACTGTTTCTGTTTTTATTGTTAACACATTTATATTTTTACAATAACAGCTTATTTTGTCTACACATTGGCTATATACATGTGTACGTATCAGCTATTGAAGCTGCTGTGTCTGTATACTAGCTATGCATTATATACTACTGTATCTAATACTCACTAATTAATGTATCTTTCTATGCTAGCTGTGATACATATTTTTCATATAAGACACATTACTGGCTTGCAAACACCGACACACATGCTAAGGTTTTCATTTAATCAGGATTGTATTAATATTTTGCTAACATTGGAGAACAAAGCCTTCTTACATCAGAAAATACCGAATATATGTATTTATCTACTATACTACATGTCTACTGAAAGGATATTATCCAAATGGCTGACTATGATGACAAGCAGCATGTAAGTTTTATTTTAAAACCCATTCTTGCTTAGATATGGAAAATTCTTTTAACAATAGTAACATCGTATATTCCAAAAAATGCCAAAATTCCCAAAAATGTTGCCATTTTTGGTATCCTCCAACAATTGAGCAGTCTGAAAGAAAAACCTTTAGGTTATATTTTCAGTGGATATGAAGTAGATAAATTGGCTTTGTTCTCCAATGTTAGCCAAAATTTAATACAATTCTGATTTAATGAAAACTTAGCATGTGTGTCCTGCTTTTGCAAGCCAGTATTGTGTCATTAAACAAATCCATAAGAAAGGACGAGGGACAAACATACAGTAGTATAAATTTGAGAAATTTGTTTTTGAGATATTCCATTTCAGATCTGTTTGCACAAAGGAGAAAACATGGATTTTCATCTTGTGTATTCTCTACTCTGATTTATGCATAAAGTATTGTGAAGCAATATATGGGAAATCCTTCAAATGTCACGTAGCTGCTACACTGTTGCTATGGTAATTGTAAGGGTTCTATTTTATTGACTATGTGTCATGCACAAGATGCTGTTTCTGAGGCAAAAAAATGACAATGTGCCATTTTTTTCTGTGATATATTGATCTCTACTGTTACTAATGGTCTATGAGATATATTACTTAAAATGTTTGGGAGAGTGATTAGGAGGGTAGGAACTGTAGAGCAGTGCTATAACTGAGAAGTCAGTTGGACTGGAAGGAGGAGTGGGAAATGGAGAATGGGTTAGAGAGAAGGGATAAAGGAGAAGGGGTTAGGGTAAAAGGTTTGAGATGGGGATAAGGGAACATCGTGTAGCACCATATTTTATAATTTAAATGATAGGATTGAGTGCATTTTTATAAAAATGGAATGCTATTCGTAGAGATTCTAGGGTTAGGAGAAGGTCCATTTCTCTCCCATCCTCCCTCCTACCTTCCCAACCCACCTCCATCCGTTCTCTAAACTATTGATTTTAAGCAATGAACCTTACAAAAACGAGACTTCATTTCTTTGATACAATTTTTTTTGGACCATTTCCTTTTAATTTACAGGTCAACTTGGTAATACTAAACACAGAGCGTGGTGTTTTTATCACCTTGGTGGTATCTTCCTGACTCTGAAAGACTCAAGAAATGCTGAGAAAAATTACCATGTCGCTTATCAGATGTTAGAAGACGAAGGTAAACTGAATTCTAGAGAGTAACTTTTGAAAGGAATCTAGTTTGTGTTGTCCTCGATGAGGCAGATTTACTTCATTCCTCCCTTACCTGGATTACCTAGATTTTTCTAAGCCTACCACACTTGGTACCATTCTTGCCATGTGCCCTCCCCCACCCCCTCCCTCCACCACCTCCCCCCTAAAAAGAATCTTGAGTTAATAGTTTGTGTTGTCCTCGATGAGGAAGATTTACTTCATTCCTCCCTGACCTGATTCCTGTACATACGCACTAAGACTTATCTAAGCCTACCACACTTGGTACCATTCTTGCCCTGTCCCCCCCTCCCCCCAGCAACCACCCCCTAAAGCTCTTAATGGTAATCTTATAATAAGAAATTAAAGCTTAACATACTGATCTTCTTATGTGTGAGAAATAAGGGAGTGTACAACTGTGATAGCACAGGCATACCTGTTTGCTTCAAGATCACAAACATCTCAAGCTGTGACAACTTCAGCAATCACTATATTAAATCGGGTAGGAAGGAAAGAAATGAAAATATATGACAGGGATGCTTTGATTATGTTCCTTTCTTTTGTTGAAGATAATAAAAAATAAAAAGTAAAAAATAATATTAAAAATAATTTGCTGTTTAAGAGAGGAATAATTTCCATCTGGAGTGTTCTTTTAAAATACAGACTTAGTTTGATATGTGACTTGATGCCGTGTGAATGAACTGTTGTTTTCTTAGAGAGAATTCTGTTTTTGGTATTTTAAGGCAACATCAGTCACTTGTGGAAGGTCAAAGAAGGACTAGGGGATCTCCACACGGTCACGTACCAGTACTCGGCAGCAGTGACATACTACAAGGAGGCCTTAGCGTTGATAGGAATCCAAAGCTCTAGAAACGTTATCAGAGACCAGAGACGGATCGTAGACAAACTCACTGCCGTCCTCAACTCTCAGAAGAACGGAGGCAAACGTGACATCCACATCTCGTACAACGACCGGAGACCGGTGGTTCTGCCGATGAGTTATGTGAGTAGAAGAAATATACCATTTAAGAAAACCATAAATCCAGTTCATCGGCACTATCGGAAAAAATGTCTTGGAAAATGTTGTTTGTATTTATGATTATTTTCTATTACCTTCAGATTTGTAGCAGATTGAAAAATTGCTGACATCTTCTGAAATTTATGTGCAGGGGGTGGAAAGGAGGGGGGTGGGGAGGGGGGTGGGGGGAGTCAAGTTGGACAATTTAATGTTGCAGTGAATGTCAAAGGTTGAAAGTCTGACAGTAACAGAAATTCAAAATTTATTTATCTCTTGGCAGGTTTTGTCCCTTTTTATGAATAATATGTTTATATTTACTTCACTTTCTTCTCAACTTCTTAACGTCTCAACAAGATAAAACATGCCACTGTACATTGCTTGACTTTGGATATAAGGCACTACATAAACATTTTGATTGATAGATTGATTGATAGATTCATCGGAATAATGGACAAACTTCTTCAGAGCATGATAACCGAAGTGTACCTACTTTCTGCACAACTGTTTTAGTTTAATTAATGTGATCTCATTATTAGATTTCACGGTACTTCGTTATTGTGACATTTTCCTTCTGTTATCTTTCTATGGTAGGAATCCTCATTAGAATACAGCAGTATCGGTCTACCACCAGTACCCAACAAGGTCAATGGTGGACCTTCCACATCTACCCCTGTGGCTGCAGATGGAAAGAGGAGCAAACGCAGGTAAAGGAACTTTTTAAAAAGAGAATTAAAAAAGTTTTTGAATGTAACTTCAATCAGTATTTATCATATAAAAAATGTGGAAAGTAAAGAACCCATTGAGGTATTGTAAGAGTGGAAACCATAATGACATTAAACAGGTTAGTATTAGATTGAAAATCTAGCCTAACAGATTCACATCCAATCAATCTAACCAGTGACCAGTCTACCAAGATTGAAGGCAAAAGAACTGTGTTTCATTCCATCGTGTAAAGTAGGACTAGTGGAGGAAACATGTAATTTTGACAGAGTTATTTTCAGACTTCAGACTCATACTAGCCTTGACACCACAATCTGGTGTGAGATTACAAAAGTTGATGAGATTTTGTATGGCTTCTTGGTAGCATAGGGAACAAGGAACCTCCAAAAAATCACAAATGAATCAGTTCAGAAGCAATGTGTTGATTTAGTCAGTGATTTGATCATTATTATGACAGTACTTAAGTACTCTTTATTGTGCCAAGCATAGAAAATGCTGCTTCTTTGAGATGTGCAGAGTAACTACTCAACTCTAGTTGAAGGAACTACACAAAGACAGCTAATCGCAGCGCTTGAGTTGATCACAAGTTAATACAGACCAATCGTTCTGCACCAATGTTACTCTTCTTGGAATTGTAATTTGCATAAATGCATAATCATGTGGCCTGAGGTCATTCACTGCATACTTGGTATGTAGATTATTAATTACAAGAACCCGTGTGTGTGTAGTTCACATTAACTGTTCTCGCGTAATATCTCATTGGAATCACTAAGCCTTTTAGCTTTCTCGTAAATATACCGAATACAGACAGCATTGTTACAGGAAGGATTTAAATAAACGAACAGTAAACTAAGTTTATTTTGTTAAATGTTTTGATTTTTTTCCCTTTCCTTTTTCAAGAAGCAGTAAAAGAGAGAAAACAAAGAAGGGAAGTAAGAGGTCTGACTTACTGACGGCTCCCGTCCCCAACGGCGTCGGCGAATACGACAGCGGGAGTGATCTGTCTCTGGTGGAAAGAGAAATGAGGAGACAGCTCAGCTTGTCCTGTTTCCTCGGTGCAAGGAGGAGCCATTCTTTACCCAAAGATTTGGAAAAGTATGTGCCCGTGCACTCTACATGAAAGAGCAGCTTTGTTTGCACTCGGCCATCTGTTTTGCCAAATCTACAGAATTTTAATCGCCATAATATTTGCAGTCGATCGAATTTTCCGGATTTTTATCGTGAATAAATGTGAAGTTAATTTTAATAAGTCTATCCGATCCGATTCTTTCCATTTCATTCTCCAGAGAAGTTTGTACCATCATATAACCTTCTCATGCTATGTCAGTATTACCATTTCTGATAATGAATTCTATGTAAAAAAAAAAAAAAAAATGTTTCAGAATATTCGCAGCAGCTTGTGATAAATAAACGTGGCATTTCATCGCCTAGAATCCTGGCTCGAGATATAAATTCCACTTTGTTGGTGCTCTATTGTAACTTTTACCGTTTTGATTTCAGTACTTACGAAGATCCCACCGGCAGCGATGAAGGGAAACCTTCGTTACTGCAACGATCGGCAAGCCAAGAAGAATTATGGAAGGGAACAAAAAAAAATGGCTGGAGGATATTTGGAAAGAAACGTTCTGGTAGCAGCTCTGATTCTTCTACTTCCTCAGGATTAGAAACAGTGTCTGTGAAAAGGTCCGTTTTTTCAACCAGATCTGGGGTCATAGGGCCACACTTTTAGTAACATACACTTAGTACTATTAGTTACTTATAAGAACATAATATGAAAAGAATTACTTAAATAAGATACCTGTTTGCCACCAATGAAATTAAAGATATTTAGACAGTCAGAATCTTCAAGAAAGTACTTTTTGGAAAGACTACCTTTTAACTTCAGATTCAGAAATTGGTAGGGGAACATAGGTGGATGGTGGGTAGAATTGAGAGATGTACAGGTGCAGGGAAACGCAGCTGGATGGTTGGTAGAATGGGAGGAAGTACAGATGCAGGTTTCAGTAGGGGAAATGTAGCTGGACCATAGGTAGAATTGAGAGATGTACAAATGCAGACATCAGTTTGGGAGACATAGCTGGACTGGGGGTAGAATTGAGAGATGTACAGACAGATGGGGGGAACGTAGCTGGATGGTTGGTAGAATTGAGAAATGTACAGATATAGGTTTCAGTAGGGGAAACGTAGCTGGATGGTTGGTAGAATTGAGAGATGTATCGATGCAGGTTTCAGTAGGGGCACATAGCTGGATGGTTGGTAGAATTGAGAGATGTATCGATGCAGGTTTCAGAAGGGGAAACGTAGCTGGACTGTGGGTAGAATTGAGAGATGTACAGATGCAAACATCAGTTTGGGAGACATAGCTGGACTGTGGGTTGAATTGAGAGTTGTTCAGATCCAGGGGAGACATAGCTGGACCATAGGTAGAATTGAGAGATGTACAGACGCAGGCTTCAGTAGGGGAACATAGCTGGACTGTGGTAAGGATTGAGGGCTGTACATATGCAGACATCAGTTTGGGAGACAAAGCTGGACTGTGGGTAGAATTGAGAGATGTACAGATGGAGGTTTCAGTAGGGGAACATAGCTGGAC
>KN884564.1:26542-40807 GCA_000934455.1 Apostichopus parvimensis
ACATATGCAGACATCAGTTTGGGAGACAAAGCTGGACTGTGGGTAGAATTGAGAGATGTACAGATGGAGGTTTCAGTAGGGGAACATAGCTGGACCATAGGTAAAATTGAGGGGAGATGTACAGATGTAGGTTTCAGTAGGGGATTGTAGCTGGACCATAGGTAGCTGTATTCTATGTACTATTCATCAAAGGAGCTGATCTGATGTGTTGGTTTTTCCACCTCTGTTTATTCCAGTCATTCTCAATCTACCTCAGGGACTCAAACCATTCCCCTCTATGCGACTATTGACCGAAAGAAGAGTAAGTGTTAGGGTTTTGTTAGCGTTTGTGATCTTAAACTTTAGATTTTCACAGAGAAACCTATAAGTATATGCCACTGAATTTGTTACAAATTAATAGTACAGTCATTAGTATAAATGTTCCTATAATAAATGTAATTATGAGGTAATGACAATAGCGTATGATATGAATATAATAGTATGTGATATATATTTGATAATTGTGAATGCATATAATGTGAATATTGAGATAATAGCAGCATTTGTCATGAATACAAAATAGCTTATCACATGATCAGAGTATGATGACGGCTTACAAAGTGAACTGTGAGTCATATGAATATATTAATATCATATGATAATATTGCAATGTACTTCTATGTTAGTAAATAACATGGAAATTTAAACAAAAAATAGTGTATGACTTTGACAAGAATTAGAATAAAGTATTTAAGTATGTCATGTCAACATGATTTTAACAGTTGATATTTTATGATCAGAGCATGCCACACAAAGATGATAATAGCATATGATATGAAAGAAAATGAATAGAATTGAATATTAATATAATTATACAATATGATATGATACATATATAGCATTGATGGCATATCAGTATATTTGGAAAAGCTTAAACTTTTCTTGCAGTCTCATAAATATGAAACTATGCAATCGGTAGCTTTAAACTATAGACATTTGTGGTTTGCAGTAGTTTTATGCATCTCTACAATTCTTTGCTCTCCCACTCTGATTCTCAGCGGGTGAGATGACGGCAAACTTCTTCACCGGCACCGGAGGCGAAATAAGCAGCACCATACCCAGCCGTTGGGCGCCAGACCCCCCAGAAGTACCTCCCACGCTGCCTCCAAACCACCCTTCATTTATCGAGAGGAACAACCATCCGAGCGGTAGTTCAGAAGGCGGTCAAGAATATCCAGAGACAACGATCATGAACAATCTCTCCAGAAGTCAGAGGTAGGAGAACTTGCATTGGTGCATGTTGGTGCATATGTATGCTTCAATGTGTGGGTGAATGATGTTTATATGGTGTTTGTACGGTGGTGTATTGCTGGTGGTGTTTTTTAAACAACTTCATAGCTCATTTATTTGCTCAAGACAATTTCCAGTTAAGTGGATATATCTCATAATAAATTTGCTTTCCCCTTTCCCCCGACTCATTTTTGGTATTTTTTTAAACAAACCATTTTCATAGTTGCATTCTTTCAGGGTGTGGGAAAAGCACATCAGATATTAAGGTATTTTAATAGCAATACTAGTATGTTCAGGCTTAATAGAGATTGCTTTCAATGAACTAGCATCCAAACATGTTACTTTTTCTGGTGATTAAAAACCAGTCACCACTTTCAAACACTGGTATTTTCAAAACAGGATGAAAAAGGGGAAAAACAAAATGCCAACAAATGGATGAGATACAATGGACAACAATAGTTTTATTTTTGTCCTTTATTTGGATATTTAAGCCGGTAGGAACTGGTCACTGTTTGACACTTTCCTTTTCTGAGTATTATATCCGTTTTCCGTTGCAAATTTGAAGAAAATCATCAAAAAAAACACACTATGCTTCGAATTATTATTACAAGACATCGTTAAATTTAGAAATGTTTTGAAAAATCTGCAAAGACATCAAAAGATTAAACATGAATAGATTGTTGTGAAACTTCAGAAATGACAGATGGATTATCTCAAGTTAAAGGTGGATCAATTATATAACATTTTTTAATCATACTCTGTACTATTTTGTCATACCTTGTTGTCTGTTGGAGAAATATAAAATCTCTTCATAGCTTTCTCTGCAATTGTGTATTTCATTTTTTTAAATCCCATCAGGGAAGCAGAACTGTATGAAGTTGCTAGGGATGAGCAAGAATTTTGGAAACAGCAAAACCACTCACCTCATCATGAATACAGAAAACAGGTGGAACGACAGAGGTCGTCCGTCCGTAATTCTAGGATGTGTTTAGTCATGTAAATGTGACGTTGGAAGGTGTTAGTCGTAAGGTGATGTCTCCACCTAACGCAAAGATATCGGCAAGACATCATTAGTATATTGGCTGAAATAGTGTCACAATAACTACTTTTATACCAGCAATGTTACCAGAGAAAAACAGGTTTATGTCCCAGGGTAGCAAGTCCCAAAAGTATTTGCCTCCCGCAAAAAAAGCTTGCGTCCTGATCCAACACCAATTGCGTTTATTGTATGACCTTAAACTTGGAGGCTGATGTATTTTTCTTCATAATTTGAACAAATCATTTGATTTCTCAGTTTTGGGATGAAAGAGTAAAATCTGCAGCATTTTGTAGTTTATAGATAGGTGATGACCAGTATATTAATTACTAGAGTGAAATATGGGTGGATTTGCTTGAACAGTGTACTAGTGTTGGAAGTGTACTAGGGTCAAATTTGTTACAAGTATGGCTGGAAGTGGAGCTGGGTGAAATTTGTGTGTAAGTGTTCTAAGAGTGGAAGTGCACTAGGGTTGCTTCAAGAAGTGCACTAGGGTTGGAAGTGTAGAAGCGTTGAATCTGCTTAAAAATACACCAGGGTTAGACAAACATGTAGGGTTGAATCTGTTTGGAAGCACACCAGGGTTGAAGGAAGTGCACTAGGGTTTGGAAGTGCAGTAGGGTTGGATGTGCACTAGTGTGGAATGTTTGGAAGTACACCAGGGTTGAAGGAAGTTCACTAGGGTTGGACGTGCAGTAGGGTTGACTCTCATTTGAAGTGCACTAGGTTTGGGGGTAGACTAGGGTTGAATTTGCTTGAAAGTACACCAGGGTAAGACAAACACTTAGGGTTGAGTGTGTTTGGAAGTGCAGTAGGGTTGGAAGTGCAGTAGTGTTGAATGTTTGGAAGTACACTAGGGTTTGGACGTACAGTAGGGTTGACTCTCTTCGGAAGTGCACTAGGGTTGCTTTTGGAAGTGCACTCGGGTTGGAAGTGTAGTAGCATTGAATCTGTTTGGAAGTGCGCTAGGGTTGGGAGTAGACTAGGGTTGAATTTGCTTAACAGTACACCAGGGCTAATCAAACACTTAGGGTTGAATCTGTTTGGAAGTGCAGTAGGGTCAGAAGTGTAGTAGGGTTGGAAGTGCAGTAGGGTTGGAAGTGCACTAGGGTTGTTAATGTTAGTGCTGACATGCTACCAGTTGAACTGATCTGCAAAAACAAAAGACTTAATCTGTTGAAATCTATAATTCAACATGGAATGCAGTCAGACAGTTTTCAGCAAACTGTTACAGTCATTGCACGTACCTGTGTCAAACTGTACTCTTTAACTAAATGCTTGACGTGAGCAATGATGGTGTCACTTTAAGCTGAGATGTGAAAGGTGAAGGCTGTTAGGTCCATAATGAAGGGTACTGTAGTAGGGGTGTTTACATATTTGATAGATTATTTCATAATTTTAAAAGAGAGAAACAGCTGATTTTTAATCTTCTGGTCTACTTAATAGTCTTTGTAGTTTCTTGTAAAATAAACCCCCTGACGTTTGCAAAATATCCATTTATTTGGTAGAAAATGTGCTGATTTGCAGCAAGTTTATAACCTAATCTTTTTTCAAACCTGACAAAGTTATAAACAAGTTATTCAATCTGTGTGTTGTTTTTGATGTCATGTTTTAGTCAGTAGTCTACTTTAGCATCATGGTCTCAGTTTGACTGTGCCAAGCTCAGTCTTTAAAGAAAAGTTTACCAGTTTTCATATCTGGAGAGACTAGTCCTCTGTACCAACATCTTTTCACTTGAAAGGAGTGAAGACTCGCGCACAAAGAAACGTCTGATGCTGGTAATGTGACCTAGTTTCGAATGAGGTGTAACAGAAGTGTTAGACACCACCATCGATCCCAGCAAATACACACACACCGCTTGCTACCGTCGGAAATTAGACACTAGTGTACAGTCAATACATGCAGCTATGGTCAATACCCACAACACAGTGTACATAGCAGCGATGGACATCTCAGGTCTAGATAAAAGATAACAAGGTTTCACATTTCATTACTGTCTGCATTTTGTAGTGACAAGAAAAAAACTTCACTTGCAAGCAACGTCAGTTAACTTTTTTCAGAGGGCGGCACAGTTTGGGGCGAGTCTTCAATGCCTTTAACCTTCTAGTATTTGTTAGTCCTATTCATGTTTCATGTCATTTCTAGTATTTTGCTTTCAACTGCAACTTATTCTTAGCAAAACAAACATTAATAAATAAAAAGGTCTTCATCTCAATACTTTGCATTTAAAGGTTTTTATATGCAGTAAAATAGGCCTCATGGTTTGAAATATATAAGTTTTTTCTAAGGTTATATCAACTGTAGCCTCCTAGAGCAAAATCTGTCACCAAATTTATGAAGACTTATTTTGTCAGATTTGTCTCAAAATTTATCGGGGTGGGATGGGGGGCCGAAATAGTTTACTTTTGTCTGTGATTCTTAGTTTGGCCTTTCTCTGCATTTTGGTAAATATTCTTTGTCGTAATTTCATAACCACATTAATGATCAATTAGAATGCTGTCAGTATGTGATCAAGTGTGGTGAACTAACATTTTCTATTTTTTTTAGGGGAGGGGAATCGGAGGGGATGGGGAAGGGAGGGGGTAGGGAAAGGGAGGGGATGGGTGGGACATTTCTTATAAAGTAGGATTGTCTTACTGGATCATTTTGCTGAAGTGTTGGGAGTTTGCTGTACGTACCTTTTTCAACCTTCAATATTGTTCATTAGAGAATAAGCTCTTTCAAGGTTTTTTGTCTTGCACATGCTCATTGTGAAATCATGGATGATATTAACTAGGATGAAGCTCAGGATTATTACCACCACTGTTACAAATTTTTGACCAAAATTTTCCTTATTCATGAAATATGGCAATAAATAGTTTGAATTTCACAGATCCTTGATGATGAGAAGTCGTTGTGAGTAAACTTAGATGCAGTTATTTAGGCACATAACTCTACCTAACCTAATGTAATTGATATGTGCTTGCACTTACATACCTCGACCAAGAGCTACGAACTGCCTTGGTGTAGTTTGAATTATGATGTACGTAGCTTTGTACTGAGAATAAATAAGATGTTGGAACTGAAATTAAGAAACACACAGCAGATGAAGCTAGCCAAAGACATTTTGTGAATTTCTTTGTATATTTTTGAACAAGTACAACTTTTCATATCAAGTGTCATTTATAAATAGCATTTCAAAATAGTACATTGATCTATACTGTCTACAAGAATTTTTTCTACATTTTGAAAATTAAAAAGGTCATCTACATATAACTCTTAAAGAAAAACTATACAAAAATCAGAAGTGAGTTTTTTTTGGAAACATTAGCATTCACACTACATTATGCCCCCCCCCCCCTAAGAAAAAGAAAGAATATATGCATAACAACATTGCCTTTGTGTAAAGTTACCATGGTAATATCACTCCTGTTTGAACCTCTCTCGTTTGCTCTTTATTTATGCATTCATATCCACTTTCTTATCACATGTAGGCTTTTAAACAACTGTATATTTCTGTGGATTGTTAACATGGATTGTTAACATGGAGTCATTTTGACTAAGCCAAGTGTCATGGAGATGTAACTGGGATACCTCTTGCTATAAATAAGAGATTCGTGTAGTAGAATCTTTTTTTTTTTTTTTTAGCTGCTATTGACATGTAAGATATAAACCATCTCATTGAATGCAGATAAGCAGAAATGCAGTCTCATGTTTTTGTTTCATTTACTTTCGAAACTGATGAATTTTAGGCCTATTTTTCATCATTCTTGGTGTGATTTGGATGCAACGATAATAAGACAGCCAGAGAGCATGTGTTTTAAATACCTCATTTTTCATTACAATGAGCTAATATGTAACTACAAGTCCGTGGGAAGTTTCAACTGTAAAAATACAGCTTGAAATTAAAATTTGACTCCTTTTGTCTTGGCAGTCACCTTTTTTTCATTCAATCCTTTTGTCCATGCTTCCACAAGAATGCAATGTTTGGCATTCTTTATATTAAGCAGTATCATATCAAAACCTTGAAAAAATTGAATATTTGGTATGAGTTGACAATCATGACTACTAAATTTGCGGGGTTATTTTCATCAAAAAGGAACAAACAAACAAAAAGAAGAAAGGGTCAATTTTAACCAAAAGAGATTCAAGAATAAATAAATAAAATAAATAAATAAATGAAATAAGCAGAAACTAATAAGACCTTTCTTTTTTACATGATTGTTATCAAGTAAAATTAAATTTACCATGGTATTCAGAGTTTTAATGTTTTTTAAATTTTAATACTTTGTAATCATTACCAGCTCTCTTACCAATAAGATTTTTTTTTAAGTCGTGGCAGAGTAACTAATATTGATAGGTTATTCGAACTATAACAATAATATAATTTTACACGAAATTGGGCCAGAATTTATTAATCTGTCTGTTAAGTGTGAGATGGTCTTTCATTCATTGCCAACTGGAAACTACGTCGTCTTTATAAGTTTTTATTTGGCAGTGTCATTTCTAAGTCGTCTACAACATCATAAAAATTCCCATCTTAATGAAGATCATTTTTACACCTTTTTTACAACAAACTCAACCTGAAAAATTAATACTTTGTTAAGTTTGTATACAGTAGTTTTATTGGCTTCCTCAATTTTGCAAAAGGTCAGAAAACAGGGAGAAATGTCAAAAGATAAAAGTTTAACAAGTCTTTTTGTTAAATCTTACATTTCTAGTAAAGTTTTGTTATGAAAATAACTAACCTACCGAGGGGATTCTGTTTGGTACACATTTATAATTCCGTTTCAAAACACATTGACATAGAATGACCTCATTTTCTGGTGGTATGGTTATAGCATATCAGTTGAAAAAATATATAAATGATCTCTTTAGCAAACCCACCGACTGTAAATATGCATTCCTCTATAAATCCTTGTTTTTTTTTCACTTGATTTTTTATTTATTAAAAGGAATTTTAAGTTTCATGTTCTTGCCAGAAACCTTATAATTAATTTAGTCTTAGGATGAATATGTTATACTTATAAATGTTTAATTGCAGTAACTTGGCAAAGCCATATCTCCAAAGTCTCCCCAGTAAAATAAAAGTAAATAAAAAAAAAATACAGTTAACTGCAGGAAAAAAACAAAAGAAGTATTTGAGATTATAAGGTAAAATGTAATATTTGTGTATCAATTCAAGGTACGAAGTACCTTAATGATAAATGCGAACAATACCTTGTACTCAGTTAGGACAAGTACTTCTATATTGTAGTTTCAGGTCATTCTTCAAAAATGCTCGTATGGACAGTATGAATCAATATCCTCTTTCTATCACATGAAAGTTTAGGAACTGTTTGTACTGTCAGTACGAGTGCTTTGTAGCACGAGCTGAGAGAACAGTATGGAGTGGTTTAGGAACTGTTTGTACTGTCAGTACGACTGCTTTGTAGCACGATCTGGGAGCACAGTATGGAGTGGTTTTAGCATTAGAAAATTGTCCCAACTGGCTAGTCCTGTGACCTGTACTAATAACTTTTAAGTATTTTTATTCTAATAATTATTTAGTTTTAACTAGTAAGTAAGTAGTATATTCAACCCACACATTGCATGTACTTATCTATTTTGATATTTTTTATTTAAGCCTTCAGGTGAAATGTTTAACTGAAATCTACTCTACATTTGGCATAACATTCACATTTCACAATGGGGAGTATTTTTTATAGGGGAAAAGACTTCCAACTGTTTCTAAAAAAAAATTGTTTTTATAAATTTTTTCTATTGGTCTCTTCCACTGCCAACGACTTTCAATGTTCACCACGACAAGAACGAATTGAATTTTCCATGGATTAGGTCTTTCTTTTTTATCTGAATATTTTGTTTTAAAATCCATTCTTTTGTAACAATAATCTGAAAGGTGTACAGTAAAAATTTTTGTCATATAATCAAAATAAATGTCATTTGATGTCCTTCTTACTTCATTTAATCTACTTTATGATTTTGTTTCCATTTTATTGCCGTCCAATGTCGCAAAAAATATTACAGTATGGTAAAAGTTAATCAAAACCAATTACTTTACATTGAAAAAATATTTCTCACTTAACTTTCTCCCCCCCCTATGGTTGTTAAGATCTCAAAACACATGATAACAAAAGCTATGCATCAATATTGAAAAAAATTAAGAAATTGTGGACTGAGGAATATGCAGCAACCAATTTATAATAAAATTTGTCTAATAGGCAAGTTAAACATAGTAATTGTAGTGTATGAGCAAATTATCTAAAATGGGCAAATTTGAGATTGGTGAGTGAGTATGAATAAATGACATCATAATTGTTGTAAATGAAACAAATTAAATTACACAGAATTTGAGTGGCGATTTTAACTGTCGACATTTTAAAATTATAAAACAGCCATGAGTCGTATATGTGGGCTGCTCTGGTGTCGTAGTGCTACATTTATATTTTATGACATTTTAGTGGACATAGCTACTGAAACGTTTCAACACTATGAAAATATCACCAGCAATTAACTACACACACAGTGCATGAGAAAGAAGTTTAGAAATGTAGTACTACTGTTAATATTTTCTACAGTGTCTATGCCTACTGTAAGCAAGAAATTCATAATAATGGTAGGTGTAAAGCATCCTAAACCAATGTGGATTCATTTCTATTCAAATATATTGCCATTCAATTTCATGTTTTGTTTTGTTCTAAGGAGCTATAGATAATTGGCAGGGGTTGTCTGTTGATAGAAACTTTGATTGTATCAAACAAGGCAAAACATTTACACTTCAGTATAACATACAGACTTTAATAATACTATATTTATATATAATCACATAACAATGATCCTTTCTGAAGAAATTATTAACCGGTATTAGCAACAATGTCTGATGCCTTATGTTGGACATCGTTCAAATTTCGATGTAGTGCCTACGATTCCCTCATATACAGTTTAACACATGTATTAATGGTTGCATGATGTAACATGATCCATACCTTCAGAAAAGTCCTACTACTTTTCAAAACAACATTTAGCTTAGAACCAGACCTCTTTTATAACTGTTAAAGCTAGCTTAATTTGCATACAAGGATCGGGACAGAATTTCGTGACGGTCATATCAATTGTTATAAAGGCTTAACAAAAGGGTTATAGCACCTATTTTGGCAAAGAGAAATACTTTATGGTATCCATATGGTACATTGCACTACTAAACTTGAATGTATCTAACAAAATCTGGAATAGGATTTATGTCAATTAAGTATGAAAAGATATTTCGACCAGCTGATGATATTAACAAACTAAAATACAATATTATCACGCAGAACTATGAAAACTTAGCAGCAAGAAAAAAAATTAAAAACCTGTTTTTGGAATATTTTGTGTCCTTTCATCTTTAAAGTGGTAGCATTTACCAAAGGTTTGATTTTTTACAAGAATTTCCAATTTAAAATAGCATATATTGTTAAGGTGGTCTCCATGTCTTTGCCAATCAACAAAGGCTTATGTTACAGGGAATAGAATGGTTAATATTGCACAAGGAGCATAAAGCCAGCAATGGTTTATGTAAGAATGGCTTTTTGAAAAAAAGTTGCTGTAGGGTAGAAAAAAATAGCGCTACTAATAAATATGTGAGGATTTTCATTTGAATCAGGATTAGCACACAAGCAATTATTTATTGCACACAGGAGGATAGACAGGGCAATCCCATTTTGAGATGCTTTTGCTTAATTTATTTCTGATTGAAAAGCAAAATCCCTTTTGAATCTGAATGAAGCTAAGAAATATTTGGAAAAAAACAATAACCTGAATATTATCTGTAATACTGTAAACTTTTGGCGGGCAGTGGTATGGCAAGCATTACGTCTCTCATAAATGAGTTGAAATTTTAGATAGCAAAATTTCCAAAAATGTCAATATTAGCATAAAAACATGTTGTTTATGTGTGTTTAAGTACTCAATATTTTTGCACTGCTGAAGTAAAGGATGCAACATTACCTTTACTTTCTTTCAACTGTCCCCCTCCCCCCCCACCCCCAACCATGTCTTGCTGAAATCAACTAACAGCCCCTGCTTCCCGCTATACCAACCAGTTCAGCTCGCAGCTTACCACAACTTAAATGAATACTAATACTAACCACCATGTCTCCCCTTAATCCATAATCCTTATATTATATTTATTTTGTTGTATTTTAATTGTCGTCAAGTTTCCTTGCATCTTACTGCATACTCTCATTGATCACAACATTTAAAAAATATTTGATCTTTAGGTGACCAAAGTTCCGTATAAATGAATCTTCCAGTGCTCCATATACACCATTTCCATATTTCTATATTACCAATCAACAGCGTAACTTACGTCTTTCTAAATCTTCATTTTATTTCATCAACTAGGGCTTTTCCTATCTTTCCAATGAATTTAAATACCACCCTCAGCATTGAATTAATTCATATTATTTTCATGTTTCTAAAGTAAGTGTAAATCACTTTAGATATTATTAACACAAAAAATGTTCAAAACGGAAGTCCAGAACAATGATTGTAATTCCATGTTCACAAGAATCACAGCTACCATGTTTTGCTAGTTTGGCAAACAATCAGTTACTTGTGAACAGTAATGGTTTCAATTTTTAAATGTTTAAAATGGTTGTATGAGCAGGTGCCAGGGGGTGGAGAGAAGGGGTACACCCCCCCTTTTCAAGCACACACAAAATATGAAAAGTAGTTACTAGTACTATGACAACTTTTGTGGAAAATATTAGGGAAAAAGTCGAAGTCACATAAAAACTTCTACATGAACTGAGAGAGATTCTGAAGTGACAACATCAAAAGCACTCCCCCCCCACACCCCACCCTCTCCCCAATGACTTTCTGGTGGTTCACCTTTGCTGTAAGTAATCATCAGTACAAAGGCAACACATTCTCCTAACACTTCAAATTCCTGACTTTTACATCAATAATCAACAATGAGCATGTTGGATTCAGAATTCAACGATAAATGTCTCAAGAAAAAATCATAAAGGTGACTATAGTATTAAAATAGTACAATATATTCAATAACTTAAATTGTTAACTTTCTATCTACTTAAAAAAGAAACTTGTTTTCTAAATTCTAACTTTACAACTTTTTTTGTTCTTATAAGTAAATATATGTCACTTCGAACCGAGCCAAAAACATAACGAGAAAATAAATAGATAAATGTCTAACCCAAAAACATAACGAGAAAATAAATAGATAAGATAAAAAAAAAAAATTATAGAGTAGCTTAAGAGGTTGTGCATTAGGTAGGAAAGCAAAGCCCATTCATTGCTACCTTACCGATGATGATAAATTAAGACATAATCCAGGGAAAACGATGATAAATAATTAAGACATAAATGAGGGAATGTGATTTCAAATATGAATATTTAAGCCCAAACACGGAGTGTGTAATCCCAACTGCCGGTACACAGCGCTGTTCCGTCGGGCGAGACTCTCAAGCAGCTGACCCGATTCTCGTGACCGAACAGCATCGTGAGCCTTACTCCCTTCAAGGTATCCCAGATGTTGACAGAATAGTCGTTGTAACCAACGAAGAGCATTCGACCTAAGATAGAGAGACGGACATGGGGGGGGGGGGGGGGGGGGGAAAGTAATATGTATGGAAATTTTATAGAAATACAATAAATGTAAAATGGGACATCATCTTTTAAAATCTTAGTAGAAAATGTAAGTTAAGATAATTATGCAAAGGGTGTAACATATAGTCAAACCTTGGGCACTTGTTAAAAGGTAAAAGGAATGATTTTGTGGATCTGAATTTGAACACATATCAAACTGAAACCCTGTGGTTTTTGGTTTTCACTGGATGTGAATTGAACAGTATTAACCACTTTATTTATTTATTATTATTATTATTTTTGTGTGTATGAAGTAATATCCATGTCACAAAATGGGCCTTTACCCCGTTTATTTAAGGGAAAAACAAAACATTAAAAGCTCAAATTCTGGCTTGCTTTTGGCAATTGACCTATTTATTTATTTATTGAACAATACACGTCATTTAGCTTTCACCAACAGGTGTTTGTAAAGCATTGACCGCCTCACAACATCTGCCTTTCAACCCAACTGATTTTAAGATAATGGTACATTTTTGTTCGATTAACACTACCAAGAGAGGAATACTTAACACCAATCCTTACTATCTTAATTAAGGCTACAGTGCGCAATTGGTAGAGCACTGGAATTGTATTTTACGAAGGTAACGAGGTACAAAAAACTGATCTTTCCAAAATTTCCCTTTACCCTTTGAAACTTTGTTGATAATATCCAGTCAGTATTTATGATATCAATATATTTTCATATAAAGGATAAAATGGATATCAATATAATCTACTCACCACTGAGAGAGAAATCCAAAGATGTTGCGCCAAAGATGATGCTCTCTTTAGAATAGCAGTTGATCTCTCTATCTGCTCTCAGATCATAAAGCCGGCACTGGAAATTAAACAATTAAATAATTAATAAATTAAATATGACGTCACAGGTTGAAATAAGAATTTTGTTCATTCAGTAGGCTTTAACCCTAACCGAATCCAATAAGACCCCTTTATACCCCCCCCCCCCCAACTTGAGAAACTATTGAGAAACAGACAGGATTTGGATATCATATTATATGCAAAAAGTGAGTACAATGTTGTGCATAGTTGTACAACTTTGCACAGGTTGTACACAAGTACATTTAGAAGTAAGTACAATGTAAGTGTATATGCACAAAGGGAGTACAAGAGCAGTCGTTGCAGTGGTATCATGTGTCAACCATTCTCAGGAAAAATGTCTTCCACTGTAATAGATTTTTATGGTATGATACTCTGTTGTGATAAAAAACTGTTACCATTACTGGCAATAGAGCCATAAGGATACTCTAAAGAAAGCAAATTCTTTTGTATCGTATCTGTGGACATTTCAGATTAAAGTTGATTTGGAAATTCTTACACCGTTCCTTCCATCTCAAACTATTTTGAACTAATGTCGCTTCAAAGGAGACACAACCCACAAGGGAAACCTTCCCCTTTCACCTTCTCCCTCCCTGTGCTATGTCTGCATGCAATACTCTTCAAACTCTAGTTAATCTTGAGATTGTTTAGTTTCTTTCCAAATTCGTTTACAAAGGAATCTCTGCTAGAAATTGAACTTAATTTCATCCAAGTCTCTTTCGCCTCTTCAGGGGCAAATACAAAACGGAAAGTGCTGTCGCATGGAGATCGGCGATAATTGCTAAGGAGCTCGACAATACTCACAGAGGCGTCGTCTGATGCGGTGGCAAAGGCGTCTCCGCTCGGCAGAAACCTGACAGCGTTGAGGTCAGACTCGTGTCCTTCAAATGACTGGACACACTGACCAGTTCTCATGTCCCAAACCAGAGCTTGCTTGTCACATCCCTACGCAAAAGATAAAATGACCAAAACCCTAGTGAAAATGGTCTGCACAGCTACAAAGACACATGCACAATCGCATCCACACACACACACATACATTCCAAATTAAATTGACAGTTTCCATGACTTGAAAATTAACCACAAAAACTTTACTGACTTTCACTGAAAGGGAGGTGTCTTGGTCACAAACTTTCTGAAGTACCTATTTATTTTATTCCACAGGCCATTTATAAATTGTCAATATGTTCAAGTCTCATTGAATAAGCTCTTGCATAACTCTATCTGCATAGTTAAAACATGTTGGTTGGAATAAGAACACAGAACTTGTCTATTTGGTGGACTAAATCTCTCATTATTAATCAACTATTGCAAAGAAGTCAACATGTCATGTCATCTAAGAAGTCAGTTGAAATGTTAGTGGAAAAGTCTGATGTCCAGTAGGATACAATGTCTAGGTTATAAACATTTGCATGCATGCAAATGTATTTACATCAATTTTATTCCTCAGTACAGACCTACCACAAACACATGACGACTCATTAACGACTTTGACTAATGAATATCGTTAGAAAGAA
>KN884564.1:88534-118701 GCA_000934455.1 Apostichopus parvimensis
CGGATATGAGAACATCCTCGATAAAACTTGCAATATGTACCAAAGCAAAATTGCTCGGTGGTGCTGTAATATCTAGATCTCTATTCTTTTCCATATAGAAATACAAAGTAGGACAAAACAGTTTGATAAAAGGACAGAACCTTGTTGAAATGAATTTAATCGACAGATTCAACTTGAGACTTTTATTGGACACGGTATAGTGTTGACATGACCGAAGATGCAGAACATTACTAACAATGACTTTGGAAGTGAATGCTAAAGTTCTTTGTTTTGCTCTGCCTCTCTCTTACTCTCTCTCACTCTCTCTTGTTAGTCCCATTATAATTTATCCTCTAGGCCAGTGGTACCCTAACTGGGGTGCATGAGCCCCCAGGGGGTGCGTGAGTCCATCCCAAGGGGTTCGTGAGACGTTTCTGAAAGTCAAAACTAGAGTACATTTTGTTGAAAATCTTATCATATAATTTAGTAATGTACAAAAGTCGTACCTACTCTTTCCGCGTTCCATACGCATATGTCGCCATAGAAGTACTGTACCATGCATGTGATACTTGATCTTTTACGAAGCACTGTTATGCGTGTTATAGTGTAATAATGACTCAGATCATGTCTCGAAAGTTGGGGGTTCGTGGACAACTCTGACATCCACAGGGGGTTCGTGGGGGGGGGGGATGAAGTAAGGGAAACTGGATGCTCTAGCTAACAACAGTTTCTCTACTGTTCTGCACTTCTGCCCATAATTGGTTAATTTGCCAACACTTCAAATTATAGCACTGCCTCTATAGTGAATATTAATACCTACTGTAACTCGACCATCCGGTTTCTGTATTTCTTTCAATCACCATGGAAACTTCCAATGTTGTGTTTGTCCTTGTGTTGCGTTTAGCATTAAGCGGCCGATCATATTTCCAACTTTTACATAATCTGCATTGAGAATCTTTCTGCCGTTTTGGAATTATTTATGTATTTATTTTCTGTACATATAGTATGGGTTACATATATTGAGCAATACAGCTTAGAGCTTTTTTAAATTAAAATCATATATAAAATTATGATGAAAATGTTATATTTTTACCTTCTGCCTTACCTGTCTCCTCAAAACATTAGCACTCTCATTCTCCCTTTTTTAGATTGAATCAGTAAACATGTTTAACATTGTGCATCATTATGATACAGAGCATATATAGTGCACTTCCCATTGTATTCACTGGTTGTTGAACCAAGTACAATATGCTTTGTTCTGAATTAGGAATAAAATAAAAATAAACTATATCCATGCAGAATTTTTCCTTGCCCATAAAGACATGATTCATACTCCAGTAAATATGCCATTAGCTATGTATAAAAAACAATAGCAGTCTCAGAGCTGTTCTGATATATGTTCATGACTATATTTTTCTCAATAGCCCAAAAATGTGGAACTCATCCTAATTATGCACACAATAAATAACCTTAAAGTGAGCGTGCTAGCATTGCGAGGGGACAGGTAAGCTTGTCAATTGTTCACTTTCAAACTCTGATAATTTTTGGAAGTACTTATCCGTAGACACACCGTATAGTCAACATTACTGTTTGTATCAATCTTTTATTTAGATATCATATAGGATCAATAAACAGGGCAAAACATAAAACTCCCATTCCAAAATGAGAAAGTATACATATGATACTCCTACATATACGGTACTCCTATATATATGGTACTCCTATATATATGGTACTTCTATATATATGGTACTCCTATATATATGGTACTCCTATGCAATTGGGAGGATGTCAGTTGGTGCGATTACTGATACACTGAAATTGCTTTTTCGGATGGAAAAACTATACATATGGAAAAGTTAGTCCAGATTTTTCGTTTTGTAGTAACAAGAATGATGACAATCCCCAAGGTCGTTCCCCGGGTAACAGTCGGCTAAACGTTCGTTTCTTGGGTCTCTCTCCTGGATCTCGTGGGCATGTGATCTGCAGATGCTGCGGCTACACCTCTATGATATTTCCAAGTCACCAATAAAAATAGAAACGGATTGAAGACACTGGTGAGCAGTCTCATCACGTCGAGCATCCAGATGGTGAGAAGGCCAGTGATCTTACTGTCGCCGTACGTACTGGTTATCGAGTTGATCAGGTTGACCATGCACAGTGGCATCCAACAGATTATGTAACACAGACACATGGGCAAGACCAGGAAGAAAGTCGCGAGGCGGATCTGGTTTGGGCCCCCGTCGCTCCCGGTCAGCTGGTCGTTGAGCGTCTGCCTCTCGTGAAGTTCACCCCCAGAGTCGTGTTGGCAGGAGGTGTATTTAGTCGCCTTGGCGAACCGTGCTCTCATCTTCCGCAGAATGATGACACACTGGAGGAGGACGAAGTAAGTGAACAGGACAAACAGGACGTCTCTGGTCACGATAGTTACGGTATTGTAGACCGTCCGACTAGGCACCATGTAGGACAACTGCTTGCTCTCGCCATCTTTGGTCAAGAAGCATCTCGGTCCCTTTACGACCGTGCTCTGAATCTGCATAATCGAGGTCAAACAGAGGCTGATGACACTAATTGCCGTCAGACTTTTTAGACACGTCTGATCATTAAAGGCCCTGAGTAGACTGCCGGTGGTACCCGCAGAGTAGACGTCGACGTCGTGGCTGCAGTTGAGGCAAATCCAGATCACGATCAGCACGGCGAAGAAAGACGAGAACAATTGAAGAACAAACGGAAACCTCGCCATTATCAATTGGAACCCACGGTTCTCGAAGAGCAGAAATGCGAATTTGGACTGAATGATTCTGGCCGCCTGAAGCATGCGGCAGGCGAGTTGCACGACGTCCATGAAGGACAAGACCAGCAGAAGTCGGGTGTAGAGGCAGAGCGTCGGCACCCTCCTGAAGCATGACAGAAACCAGAATGCGACGTGTAGAGTCATTCCAACAGCAGTTATGGTAGGGATGACGTATCTATAAAAGTCGGCGTCCAGGCCTTTGAGTTCTGTTCTGCTGTACAGCGTACACGGTGGAACGTAAACCGCCGGGATGTCATAGATGGCATAAAAGTCGTCGGTAGAGCTGTTATCCATCTTGGATTCTGTTTGATACAAAAAATGAAAGGACACAGGTACATGAAATTGTGAATGGAAAAGGTCGCTCAAGAAACTCTCGTACCTATATCAATCGCTATATATTCAGCACTAAAACCTGTGAAGCAGTTTATGGTCCAAAATAATCTTGACAGTGTAATTTGACTTCATTCCACTGTATCATGCTCGATCTATATTGAACAAAGATTAGAGAAAAACCACATCGATATCTGTTTCTAAGCAACCGAATTACAGCTGTTTAACTGTCATTGGAAACAATCCATCCATCCATCCTCTAGGCCTACCTGTCTCCTCACAGCTATGACACTCTCAGTATCTAATGTCATAGGAATGACAAAAGTTGATTTACACAGTGTCAAAAGTCTTTATAGCTTTAAGGAACTGTGTCATATCACTGCACCCAGGCTGCATTTGATGAAATAGTGTATAGGCAATGCTGGTCTGCCTATAGTTCATCTGTATCTGTTTGTTATTCATTTCTGCTGCAGATTTCAGGTTTGACGAGGGGCCTATATCTAAACCGAACATAAGCAGTTAATAAATATATGAAGTCTGAAGTAATAGGATTCAATCATACAAACATTTAAATGACAGTAATTTCAAATTCAAGTAACTTTTGCACAACAGAAAATTGCAATGAAGGTAAATGCTGTGAGTATGGGTAATGAAGAAAATTATACTGTATTTATCTATAAGCTACACACACACAAAAAAAATGCTAAAGAGAGAGAGAGAAAAATGCACAAGCAAAGACAGATAGAGAGAGTGGGTGACAAATTTAGCGCTATTTTATGAATTACCAGCAATCACGAATCTTGTGGTTTTCTTTGCATAAATTGATTCAAAGTGAAGGAGGAATTAGAAATTGACACTTTTTGAAAATAAACTCATATAGTAGACGAGCCTGGCTGGGTTGAGCGTATCATTACAGCGCAGATGGATGTGCTTAAATTTTCCGGAAAAACATAGAATAGTGAAAGATTTGTGTATGAAGCTGTTATGAATGCAAACCTCTTCAAGATAATGAACTTTTGTCTTTTGAAAACAAATTTGACTTTGAACAAACTAATATCCATATTTGTATTTAAAAAAAATAGAATAGGATTATACTGCAGGAGATGTTGAAATAAATCAATAAATAAACACACAGTCTGGGTGCTTTACTTTAAGCTAAACATCAGTGGAAGCAAAAAGCTCAAGATGTTGGGGAAGAAACCAGTTTCAAAAAGGAGGCTTAAATGGGGGGGGGGGGGGGGGAGATTATCGAACATGCCATAGAACAGTATGAATCCTAGGAGTAGAAAGAAATGGGGGAAAAAACCCTTAAGGATTATCCAAAGATAGAAGTAAAACTGATGAAGATATCAGTGGTAGTGTAAGAATGCATTTTGCAGCGATCGTTGCAGACAAGTGCTCGCTTCCTGAAGAGAGTTTCTCAAGTCCAATTATTCAATTAGGGTCTGAATGGTTATGATCTGAGTGATGATATATGATATGCCTTGAAGCAATGCTAAGTTATCATAGTTGCTGATCAGCCAGTTGGGACAATTTCCTAATGCTAAAACCTCTCTAAACTGTGCTCCAATATCATGCTTCAAAGCAATGGTACTGACAATACAAACAGTTCTTAACCTTGATCTGATAGAAACGTGATATTCATACTGCTCGTACTGACAATACGAGTGTTCTGAAGTGGGACATGACACTACAGTATAGAAAAAATTGTCCCAACTGGGTGTTGCTGATAACTATGTGTAGATAGACCCAACTAAAGGATTATAGATCAGTGTTTATTAACTCATGGGTTGGTTTTATTTAGATATATGTGCAGTTTGGAGGTCCTGAAGAGGAGTTTGATGGTAGATATTGGAAGTTACTGATTTAATTTCAGCAAATATACTTCAGTAAATGAACAAATGACACGCATATTGCACTGACTGGGAAAATTATCAACATGAAAAAAAAAATAAAAAAAACTGGTTTATTATAATTGAGTGTTGTATAAACTCAGCTAAATATGTATTTCTTACTTCCTTTGTGTACGACATGTACCGTCACATGACATTCAACACCATTTGTGAGTTTTCCTTGACAAGTTTGCAACACATTGTAGACATGTCATTATTCGAGGCCATAAAAGTCTTAATTATGTCTTCCGATGGAGTTTTGCGTTGCATCTGAGGAACTGCTCAGATGGTCCGTGTGTTAGACTACGTAGTCCAGTCACTTTGACTGATGACCACAGCTGTTTACAGGGTCATTTCTCAAAAATTAAAAGTCGAATAAAGAAACAACATTGACTGATATATCATAGGGTTTTAACGGTCTACGAATGTGTCAAAACTTAGTTTTGTGCCTAAAGTCGTCGTTTAAGTAAAGTTCAAGTATTAAATTCAACAGTGGAAAGAATTTCTTTTGTTCTAAATATACAATTAGTAAGAATATTTGATCACTTAGATATTTGCATCTACATGCTGGAAAAACCCTGTACATTTCTGTTCTTGGCATTTCGCCAAAATGTATTCGTAGGATGTAGAGATACTCTGAAGTAGTTAAAATCTTTGATTTGGAGTTTGTTACTTTTTGAAAATGGAAATTGATGACAGATTTTGGTCAGATCCAGATCCTAGTTGTATATTCTCTGAGCGTCTTTCTTCAACGTGAATCTGAAGTTTTACAGCTTCTCATATGTCAGTGTGTAGAGATAGATGGATATATAAATGATCTTATTCCAGGGTAACTGGAATCGGGTATTTATTCCACAAGGAAAAAGATGCTGGCATGTCTTTTTGTGAGTTGTCTACATATAAAGATATAGCAGTTATTTTGCAAAGGTTAAATTTTGAAGCTGTAATTTTGAGTTTGCCGAGACAACATGTTGTGTGTCTCCTAAATTTTGTTGTACAGTAACCCCTAAAGATATCACAAATATCATTCTTTCACTGTCGGCCTCCCCTCAGAAGCCCTCCGTTAATTTCTAATATCTAGCATTTTTGTTTCATTGGGACGTGCATAATTTGGACAGTTGATGTGTATGGGCGTGAGTTACCTTAATAATAATAATAATAATTAATAATTAACAGTTCTTATATAGCGCAACTTACAATAAAGTCTCGCAGCGCTGTACTTAACCCTGGTCATTAGTAACTTGTCACACCTTCACACCAAAGTGTGCACAATTCAAACAATCTCTCCTGGGGCACCACAGTGCACCACAGCCACGTGTCGTCTGGGGGACTTCCCAAAGGGTGCAGCCACAAACCGGCGCACGCAACTATATTTACTGTACAAGTCACCTCGCAAGTCCCCATTTATACACCTGGGTGAAGAGAGGCAATGGAGATAAAGTGCCTTGCCCAAGGACACAATGCAATGATCTGGCCAGGGCTTGAACCTGTAATCCTTAGATCACAAGTCCACTGCCTTAACCACTTGACCACAACGCCCTTAATGACAAGCTATGATAGGGAGATTCCTTGTTTATTGGTCCCTTTGCTACCTAGCCATGTTATGCTTATAACTGCCTAGCAGGGGTCTAGTGTCTTACCAGTTTACTGGCTTGGAACAGACAGGTGTACAGCTGTGTCCTCCATGTCCAAAGCAGTTGCTACCTTGATATGTAAGGGCTTCGATTTCCTCCTGGTTCGGAAGAGTGCTGAACTGCTAGTCTTAGCAATTTATGCCCCAGGCTTCCCCTCCCCCCCCCCCCCCCCACACAAACATGATGTATACATGTCGTATCAATAGAAAGAAAGCCATATTTGGTTCAGTTTAGGGTAAATAAAAACAGTCTGCCTAAAGTGGAATATGGAATGCCAAAAGGACAAAATTATGCAGCAAAGGAAACAACTTTTGAGGTGACTAGGCAAACTAGTGTGTTGAATATGGAAACTATCATGGTGGCCACACAAACTCAGGGACCCCGACAAATTTCTGGGGGGGACCAAGAGTAACACCTACTCATCACCCCCACATGAAACTCTCTGATAAATTATTGGAGACCATGGATATCAGCACCAACCCCTCAACCTGATCAACAGGACCTTAAATTTTGACTGGGACTACACCTCTCTCTATTGCTCAGTACAATTTCATTCCACCCCACAACTTCTCACTTCTCATTTACATATTAAATTCTCACCATATTGCAACTCCTAGTCACAATATATCATTTTGCTTGCGCGCATCTTTGTCCATGATGTCAAAGCAGCTATCACCTTGCTATCTTTTTGCTGTATGAACAGTGGCATTGCTATGGGGGAGGGGGGCATGAGGATGCAAATGCACCAAAACCTACTACTGGATTTGCCTGACGTGGTACATCGCACACATCGATCGTGTGCACTAAAGTTACTAAATATATGTCCAGGGACTTATGTTAGTTATGTATGTCCTGCCATTTTCCAACACTTGGATGTTTAGGATGGTGCGCCTTGCACGAGAGCCGTACGTAGGTTATACTACAATGTATCAATTGAGCCTTGTAGGTGAGTACCGTAACGATAGGCTACGCAGGCCTAGTCTATCGATCTGAGGCTTAACTTACAGAGAACGACTTTGCGAAAATCGAGACAGAACTGTAGTATAAAGTTATAGACATTTTATGTGGTGTATATGACACTGTACATGATTAATCATGTTGGGTTGCGGGAATTCTCTGGTAGTGAAGAGTGATTTCCAAAATCGTTTCCGATCATTCCAGGGACAGAGGGTAAGCCCAGGGTGTACAGCACGTACATTGCAGCAATATAAATGAGCATGCTGTATGCCCACATGTATAGTATATTACTGCATACATGTTGTACTCCAGCTAGTTTGTCATACGTGCGTGCGGCCGTGAGGTAGAAAGCAAGCGTGGTCACGGCCGCCAGGGTCTGTAGTATGCAATACTTTACGTAACCATTAGTGCATATGTAGAGCATGCAAATTCTGTCTCTACTGATAACAAAATCTGATTTATTTCTTACGTTGCTTCTAATATGAATGGAAGGCGATACCCTCAAGCTACTATCACCTTTTTGGGGCAGATTTTTATTTTAAAGACTAGGGATTTTCGAGTTTTGTCTGAAGTGTTGAACACTTACGCCATATAAGCTAGTTGTCTCGGATGATCGGACGACAATTAAATTTGAGCCCTGACTGTATATGAATTAGTTCTTGCAAGCACCAGGGATATATATTCTTCACTGCACATATTCATCACTTCACTTGCTGTAGCCACCGGCCTTAGTTCTCATCTTCCAATTAGTTTGACTCATTCAATAATTTGATTTGCCTCAGTGACATTGCCCTTTTACATTGTCGTAATCATTCGTTCATTCTTACCATCTGGAATTTGAGTGATAACCAACTCACCACACAAGTTATACAGTTACACTACGGTACAGAGGGAAGTGTAGAAGCTTTGCCCGACAGTGGAAACAAAGTTGTGTCGAGTCCAGATGCATTGGTGTTGGAATTGGTCTCTGTTTGGTAGGGAGAGGGGGAGGGCAAGGGAGTATCGGATGGAATTCCTAACATGGCATTCCCAATGGATTAGATGGAGTTCCAAATTCCCAACAGTTCCAAGGGGGTGAACAACTTAGGAAGACCACAACAACCGTTTTTGTTGGATCTGCGCCAACCACAACAGAAGTGCAGGCTCATGTAATCATTGATGTGGTAACGACAGTGATGAGAAAGGAGACGACATACACCCTTGTTTCCCGTTACTCCCAAAAATGACAACACCTAGAGGCCGATCCTCAAATTTGAAACCATTTCATTTCACCCCATGCATCATCGTTTGATCAATGAGGCCACTCTTGGAATGCTCTATGGCAACTTCGAGTCAGAAAATCATCAAACTTTAGAGTCATATTTACTTTCATTTTATAAGTTATTAGCATCCTAGGTACAGGCAAAGTTTATACTTTTTACTGGCATATTTCTTTGCTCATTGTTCAAACTTTTCGGTCACTACAAAAGAAAAAGAGAAAAGCCATTCTTCCATTTTTTCTTCAAGTTTAAACACCACAATGCATGACTATATACATGTATGTGAAACTTTGAATTTACTTTGAACTGCCAAATTTCAGGCAATGTAATAAAAGTAGGTTGCTCAGTCGTCGTCTTGAGTCTCGATGGCCGTGATTAATTGACGCATATTCTCTGGCAAAACACTCGAAACAACATAGCACGATGGGCGTATAATTGGAGAGGGAATCAAAAACCCCCTCCAGAAATTTAAAGCAAACATTTTGATAAAAACGTAAACAAATGAAGCAGAGTCAATGCGGTATCGTTCAAGACAAGTTTTGACGTGCAATGACATTTTTTGACAAACCCAACATCTGATGTTATAAATGTATTAAAAATAAAAATAGAATGATCCAACTGTTAATTGGCTGTTGGATGGTTCAACAAAATAAGAATAACACTATGTAGTAATTTCAGAAGTAACTAAAACCAATTCCCCCAAAAGTTTTATCCAGTTTTGCAAGTTTCTGCCTTTTGAACGACAAATAGGTTAATTCTCGTCTGATACTGTCGAGTTTGTGTACATATATACGTGTTTAGCTTCGTCATTGCTCATGATTCCTGCTTTTAAGTTACTTCATAGTCGTAACAAAGAAAACTCTTCGTGGTTATAGTGTCAAAGAAAAAAAGTAGAATTAAATATGAATTCTGATCTTCGTTACAGTTTATGCCGACCGATTACTCAAAAGGAAAAAAAAGTAGATAAAATCTTAGCGTGTAACTATGTCATAAACCATCTGATCTGAAAGCGGGAAACCCACAAAGGAATGGAACAACTAGAACACGGTTCCCAGATAAAGTCGATCTGTAAACACATTTTTCAATATTTCCTTATACATCTCATGACTGTTGGCTGGAAGTCATCCCGACGACGACGATATTTTCTGGATAAAAAATAAAACATTCCGCTGTGGATGCAGTGCTGTCATTTCATGTGAAGTTCCCGTAATTATCAGTTGGCTGTTTTATGGGAAACCATCTACCCCGATTCGAACCGATCGGCCGGTATGCCCAATGCTAGATAAAACTACTTTTCTCTTAATACTCAAAACAGCTCTTTGCATTTCGTTTCGTTGGCAATATCTACCAAACATTCCGAGAATTATGCAAGATCGGATTGCGTGTATTCGATTAGACTAAAGACATCAGACTTTTTTTTAACAGATTTTTAACGGATTCGAACAAAACTTTAATAATTTTCATCTTCTTGCTCTCATTAATAGGCTGGATTTTTTTGGGCCGAATTTTAGTCTTGAAATGTTATAGAATCCAAGACAATTGACCAATTTAAGTGTTGCTATAGTAATGATTTTACAGCTAGTCTGATTTTCAAGATATTCATCTATGAAATTACTAAATCTCGGGAGTGTTGCTTTAAGACTCTGAAATTCATGATGACGTACGTCTGTTCCTTGATGCAGGCCAAAATGTTGATGTTAAATCACATTGTTTATATAAGTTCTAATAACATGTCCTTTTTTACTAAATATTGAACAACAGAGCACCCTTGATTGACTATCAACACATTTTTGTCCCTGACAAATTTGTGCATTATAAACATGTCGTTTGAGTCACATACATGCATGTATGCATGTATGTGTGTGTGTGTGTTTGTTTGTGTGAACATAAGTATGTATGAAAACATAGTATTTACCAAAATATAAGAAAAGTTGCATGACAAATTTACAATGCCAATAAAACTTCTCAGCTGTTTTGAGCCTAAGGGATGAGGATTTTGTTTCCATTTTTTGGAAAATGACCAGGTTTTTTTTCGCATAGAAACCTGTCTCTCTGTAATAGCATGTCTTATAGTGTACTGTAAGCACTAACTATCCATTGCATTCTCCCCTACTGAAAAATAATACATTTCAGAATTTATTCATGACATGGTGAAAACCAAATCCAATAATGATAATAAAAATTTGTCTTGGCTTATATGTCTTCATAAAATATTAATTTATTATGATTTAAATTATTGATTTTTGTTTTATTTTTTTTCTTCAAATCCATTACCAGAGCTTAGGAAGTTCAATTTAAGTTATCATATGGGATTGAACCTGTGAAGGTCATCAGGGGTATCCATGAAGCGTTGAAATGAAAGGAAGAACTTTTCGTCTCCGTTTTTTGGGGTTTTTCTTTGGGTTTTTTCAAATAAAATGTCTGAGTTTAGCGAGATGAAATCGATCAGAGAATTGCCCTGTAGAAGTAAAATCTAATCTGTATTGTGAGTCTGTGACCAAACATGAACTCTCAAAAATTGCCAAAACGGTTTCAATTTGGGAGTGGGCTTTAGTTTGTGTCCAAAAAATGATACATATATATGGCAAAAGCTCCAAAGTGTATTGATACCTCAGTTTGAGTATTATCAGACCTTTTATTTCATTCACTACAGAAATATTGATATATTTCCAACAATTATTTGAGAAATCCTTATGTACGTACAATCCAAAGAGAAAGTCTTCTGTTCAGTATTTTTTATCATGGAAACTTGTTTTCATAATGATTTAAAATTTGCATAATATGTCAACATCATAAATTTATCAAATCCAACCGAGGTACTTTTACAGGTTTTGACAACTTTCATCATTTGAAGTAATAGTTTAACTAATAATCAAGCCAAAACACCTGCATTAATGTGTGATTTTAGTATCTAAGCTTTTCAATACCCCCCCCGATTAAAAAAAAAACCAACGAAGTAGCTTTGTTTTATCCTACAAACAGAGTATTTTCACTTTTAAAAAACCACTGATCACTCTTAGTGAGCTTCAGAGGGAAATATAATTCAAGCATGACCGACGACATTGGTTGGAAATCTATGTCTGTGCTTGGATATGGCGATATATGATAGTATTAACGATAAAACAGGAAACACTGTCTGTTGTATTAAAACTTGACACTGAATACAGTACTGATACTGTATGTGAACATGAGAGTTATACATGATGTTTGTGACAGAACCCCCCCCCAGCCCCTCCCCTCCCTTTTTAAACTTAAAAGTAGGGAATAATTGTATCTTTTGTTACTGGATACTCAACATGATTGCTTCGTTAAATATATATGTATCTGGTGTAACCTCTATATGCAATGCATACTTTAAGTATGGTATTCACTTTGTATGTCCCCTAGCTTTGAGTACTATGGTCTTTATATATAAATGTAGCCTTCCTGTATATAGACACTCTAACTGCTGTTTTGAAAGCCAAAATTGTAATCACATTTTTGAATGCAATTTACAGTCGCCCTCAAATGTAATTTGTTACAACGTTGCTTGTAGTTGTATTTATTGCATTGAAGTCAATGAGGTGTGATGACATCATACTAGACCAGTTCCAGGTTAACATTACTCTCTGGAACCATTTGGTACCATATGCATTCTACCTCCTCCATCCTCCATCCTCCATCCTCCATCCTCCCTCTATCCCACCCCCTCTCCCCACCCCTTCTATCCCACCCTCTAACCTTTGCTTTATTAAGTTGTTCAGACATACTCCCAAAACTAGTTGCTATCTCTTGCATGAAAGTGTTCACAAAACACCTTTGGCCCTGCAGGCTCCTTGACCTTCTGGGAGGAGGGGGAGGGGGGGGGGGACTTAGCTCTTACCTCATCAGCAGCCTGTGGGATAAATGGGCACTGTTCCTCTGTATTAGATAATATAGGTAAGATAAAGTGCCATTAGTAGTAAGTAATTATACTGTTACATTTTACTGCCATCTACCAAGCCTGTTAACTGCATCATAACTATAGTTAATATTTACTTTTTACCAGGTAGTAAATGTAGACTTTGTAAAAGGGAAAGGGCAACAGTAGAGCTGAGTAGGGATGCACCGGATATATCCAGTCCAGCCGGATAATGAAAAATTATCCAGTTCCTGTTCCGACTGGATCTACAAAACAAATCCAGCAGGATCACATTTTTCGGCCCATATCTGCCCAAAATTCTATCTCTAAGCTTGTTTAATTCTGGTAACATTGTGAAAGGTTAAAGAATAAGATATAGTCCTTGTATTTATTCAGTTCTCTCTCTCTCTAACTCACTTTGTAAAGTAAAAAAAAAAACAGAAAACTCTTACTTTTGCAGAGTCAGAAAGACTCTCAGTCGACGTTTTTTTAAAAAAAAGGATCCCGTTTCAGAAAAGATATTCTAGTACAAATTAACCACCAGGTGTCTCTCTAGACAGGTATCTCATCCATATCGGTTTCGAAAGAAAACAGTTTATGGTATCGACTAAAATTTGATAAAGCCGATTCTCGGCCGACACCACACACACACAAAAAGAAAACTCCTCCACAGAATGTCTTCAAGAGTTCAGACTCATCCAGCCAAATAGTAACTCTGCCGCAAGGCTACCAGCTGAAAAACCACTCTTCATTCACAACAAGTTTGTCCAGATTTAAGTTGAAAAAAAATAGGAGTATTTTAGTCCTACAGCCTCCGAACTGAGAGGGAGACCAAATTGCTTGCCGTTTTGATGACTTTACAAAGTGACACCTTGCAGCTAGCGACTAATGCTGAAGTGACCGTCTTTCAGAAAAAGTTTAATTCTGTATTTTGCTGCTATTTGACAAAGCTCATCTTTCAATTAGTATTATTTTTTTTTTTTGGACTCTTCCATTTTTGTTGGAGAGGATATCTGCTATTGTAAAATGTACGTCATGTACAATTTTGGACTGTTTCATTTTTTAATTTTGTCCTGAAACCTGTTGATTATTAAAAGCAGACGTGTGTAGAAACTGCTGTTATATATTGAGCTCTAATGATATGCTAAAGTTTAATGGCTGTTTTGGTTTGATGATGTAACAGTTTACGTAATCAAGAAGGGCTGAGAAGAACTTGATGAAGTAAACAAACTTGAAATATTAAAGCATGTTGTGATATGAGAGGAGTGTCACATATGTTGACAAGAAACAATTCCTAGATAGTGTCACATGAATTCAAATCAAGTGAGTGGGGAAACAGCCGTCTAAATTTCCCTCTCTCATCTCCGAAGTCATTCTGCCTTTGGAAGAACATCCTGCTAGGATTAAAGATTGTGCCACAACCTCCAATATCTTAACATATTGTTCCCCTCCAAATGTAAACATTGGATCATGGCATTCCAATGGAAAGACTCTAGTAGCTGTTCAACAGTATTTTCTTCACTTCTCCCATTATCTTTTGATCCCCTCACACCAAAGGGGTAGTTTGAGTTGCCCAGAGGTGGGATCAGGTGGAGGCTGGATGGCAGAACTGAGATTAATTTGGGTGGGGAGGAGGAGGGGGAGGGGGGAGGATTGAGAGGGGTGAGTTGGTGTAGAGGTGAAACACATTCCATTATTTCTTGCCTCTTTTTTTTTATCCTCTTGATCAGTCAGTTTCTCAGGATTCATTCTATAATTAAATTCGCTGAAGTCGTATAGTTTCATCTGTATCTAAACCCATTCACGTGAAATTGTGAAATTCAGAGCTTCAAACCTTGTAAAAAGAACAAAACAACCATTTTGAGTATTTTCGTGACAGAAGAGGATTACTAACTATACTAATTTGTAAAAATTTGCTCCATTTTTTTTTCCTTTCCTGTTTTCGTATTCCCCAGCAAAATAAATTCTTCTTCTTCTTCTTCTTCTTCTTCAATAACCCAAATCCGTAAATTACCCCGTATCTGACATTCTTGTTTTCTCTTTTTCGTTGCATCTGAAGCGACTGCCCACCGGAGAGAATTTCACACCGCTTTTGTGTTTGACTACAAAAAAAAAGGTGGCTGGCATAAAATCTGTTAATGCCGTAATGCCGTGTAAAGCGTGTGAGAGTGAAAGACCATCAAACACTTATTATTCTTGTCTTTCTTATTGCATCTGTTTTCTTCCTTTTTATATTTTTAATGCATAAAATTTGGAGATGGGTTCTGTCGCTGCCGGCAAGGGCATACAGAGCAATTGGTAAACAAGAAGATAATATGTGTGAAACACTGGCAAAGGTGTATCGGAGAACAATACTTGCCTCAGTGTATTTACATAAATGTATTTATCAGACTTGGGGACATTTTAAAATTAGTTTTTTTTTTTTTTTGTGAAAGAGAGAGAGAAACTTAAAAGCAGAGTACAGAGCATCACGTTTACCTCAAAAAAGGTTAATCAAATCCTTCGAAGGTTTATTTAATATTTTTCCTGTTTTTTTTTGTCAAGAACCGAAAGAAATCATCTCTGAATATGCACCGTGTACAAATGTCGACACAATCCAGTGGATAGTCATGCGACCAAAATTCTGTCACGGAAGTAGCATTAAATAGAAAAGGGGTACAGAAACAGACTAGGCTGCAATTTTTCTCACATCCAACACTGTCTGTGCTCCGGCCAGTTCGGTTCATACAAAGGTTGGTGTATCTCACTGCCAAATGGGTTTTGACATTTTTTAATTTTTTTTAACAGAATGAGACTAGGTGTACTAATTAATTATTCAACGGAAACATTTTGTACCATAGATTTGATCACTCATTGTTACACAGTCAATTCTTTACATTTTTCTTGTTATCTTGTGTTTACCTTTTGTGTTACAGACCACTTCAATTTGATACCACCCCACCCCCCTCATACCCCTGGCCTACCCCAGGGTTGTAAGTGACATCCATTGTTGTTACCAAACAATACATGAAACTTGATCATCATTATTGCTCATTAAAAACAAGACAATAGAAAACCAGATACTTTGGATGACGCATCATATTCAAAAATATGCAGGCTAGTTGGTTATCTGATAGTGCTGACTTGGTCACCACAATGTGGTTAATCTTAAATTACATCATCAAAAAGTTCTTGATGAGTTTATAAAAAGTATGTTATTGTTATTGTCGTTGTTGTGATTGTTATAAAGCCTCCCCCCCCCAGTTCTCAGTGAACTGAAATTCAATAGGTGTGTTTAGTGAGAAATCTGTAACTCGTGCAGTATAAGAAAGAAATCAAAAAAGAAAGTAGGTTGTCTCTTAATTCCAAATACAAATGCATTCTTCAATAAGTGTAAATTCTTACCACAGGTGGAGAAATATCTTCATAAGTGCGAAACTCGCTCTCCCATTTCTTACAATAACCTTTACGTTACATTTTCTAGTTGTTCTTCTCTTTTTGATGTTTAGGTTTTCGGAGTCACTATTTATTTGTCCTAATTCAGCTTTATCTTGATTATCTACTACGTGGGAATGTTTATTATATATTTTGAAATTCGTATTAAATCTAATATACTTTGTTAATCGATCACTTTAATTTTCACAATTATGGTCGCTATTTAAGAAACAGCTATTGTTTATTTACGAAAATGGAAAACCTCAATAGTACATTGAATTCAAAGTTTGAATAAAGGAAAAAAAAAAAGTTGTCTCTAAAAATTATGATCTACAGTATACCACCAGAATCACCAAAGGAATAGTCAGCTTGATTTTTAGTCCCCAAGAATTAGTTCTTGGGGACTAAAAATCTAAAAAAACTAAAAATGATTTTATGAGATTGTTACAATCTCCAAAAAATGTAATAAATAGTATAGCAATCAAATTTGCTATCTGACAAATATTGGTCAGTGGTGTTGAAATGGTCAACAAAAGCATTATCCAACACTTTCAAAGCAATTTCTCCCTCACTACGATATTCAATTTGTGTAATTTACCCCTCCTCAAATGACTGCCAATAATTTGGAAAATGGAGGAAAGTGCCTGTGGAATTTTTTTCTCAACTATTTTTAAATCCTGGATGGGAGGTGGGGGATGGTGGGGGGGAGGGAGAACACCCTTGAACCTTTGATCAATTATGTTAAGTACTACAACGAGTGAGATAGTTCTTACAGTTCCACTTTATCAGAAAATAAAATGAGCCACTTACTTGTAACCAAATTTAAGCAGAAATACAGCAAACGGTTTACAGCTTTATATTGGCTGATATTCCTTTCCTAATATTCTCGTCCATTCCAGAGCTGGCCATCTATCAAAGCAATAAAATACAAATTCCCTCATAAATATATACGTACATATACATGACATCCAATTCATGAGCTGAATTTATGCGTTTGAAATCTCCAATATTAAACTTTGTAGATGATGAGGGTAGTTGAACTGAAGGGTGTAACAGGAGACGTGATGTGAGGGTTAAAACTGCGATTCGATATTAGGCGGTTAAAAGTGTTGTGCATTGATGATAAATAACTGGAAAATACCTCTCATTTTTAACTAATAACATGACCTTTGTGGCCAAAACAGTTTAGATCTCCTTCGCCTAAGTTTGAGTTAATAATAATAATAATTCATGATGATAATAATTAATTAATATTCGATAATAGTTCGTAAAAATTGTGAGTTTTAAAATTTAAATTGACAGCTTTATGACTCAGATATATACGATACCGATGCAATACTGATATATAAAATCTAGATTTGGTTGTAAAGTGGCCTGAGGTGAGTGATACATCTTAACAGCTATTGTGGACAAAGTTGTACTCAAGACCACGTCTGGTGGGTGAACTTGTTACATAATCTGGGACAATGCCATTGAATGAAATCTGACGTTTTGGTATTAGATATCATCTTACAATGTATAATCACGCTTGATAGTCTTTCTATACATATTATAACCTAACAGGTACAATAGGATGCATAATAGACAAATGTAGACGTTTGGAAATTTAGACAACTCCTTTTAATAAAGTCGGATCTCTTCTCGCTAGATAATGCAAATAATATGAGATATTTTCTCTCTTGATAGTCTGCCTTTGATAAGAGCTGACAGGTACAATAGAACGTAGAATCGTTAATATTTAGCCGTAGCAACCAAAATGTATAAATCATTTTGAAAAATGATTGTATGCGTGATAAACTCTAATATTAAATAATTCGCTTTCGTGGAGCTGTATCTCTTCTCTCTAGAAAATATGATGATATGATGTATTCTCAAAGTACTTTATGGTCTGTTTGTTTCTTTTCTTTTAAGAAACCCTCATGTCTGGTTTCCACTTATTGAAATCCGTTTTTATGTTAACTCTGTGTCGCGGCTGTATCAATAGTCTAAGAGCAGCACTCTTTAAAGGCATTGAAGACTCGTACCAAACCGCGTGCGGCCATCTGAAAAAGTGAACTTTCTGTTGCTTGCAAGTGACGTTTTGTTTGTTTCGGGCTGTGGGTATTGACCGCAGCTGTAGGTACTGACTGTACACTAGTGTCTAATTACCGACGGTAGCAAGCTGTGTGTGTATTTTCTGGGATTGATGGTGGTGTTCAACACTTCTGTTACACCTCATTCGAAACTAGGTCAAAATACCGACATTTGACGTTTCTTTTTGCGTGAGTCTTCACACCCTTTAAATGGAAAGATAAGATGAAGGAAAAAGTTATTCAGAAAGGTTCTCTGTTTCAACTTTAATCCACCAAAATCGCACCAGCAACGACAAACTTAAGCTAAAAACTGCGAGGACTTTGTAAATGGATGTTAATATGGAGCGTGTAAAAAGGTTGTAGACACACAGATCTCTCGCTAAGATTAAAGGGGGTAGCCCATTAACTGTGGATGTCAGAGTGACAAGCAGTTACAGTATATATTGTAACAGTGCGAATGCATTTTATTTTGGGTATATAGTTGATTATCATCTATAAATGTGTTTTTTCTTTCTTTTCTCATTCCTTTTGATCGTTTTTCGACTGCATCATTGGCATAGGCCGATAATGTTTCCAAACGTGATTAGACAACACTGGAACACTAAATTACACTTATATATTATACCCAAAGTTAAAAGTCTATACCTTTAGTGATAATGAGCGCAGTATCCCTTTTTCGGTCTTGATGGCTAAGAACATGTGTAGGATCTGTTCCCTTTTTCAAGAGACTTGTGATACTTCCCTGACATAGCACCGTCATGGTGCGGGTAGGGGAGGGATTAGGGGAGGGATTAGGGGAGGGATTAGAGGAGGGATTAGGGGAGGGATTAGAGGAGGGGTTAGGGGAGGGGTTAGAGGAGGGGTTAGGGGAGGGGTTAGAGGAGGGGTTAGGGGAGGGATTAGGGGAGGGGTTAGGGGAGGGGTTAGAGCATAGATTGGCGGATAGCATAGATTGGAGGTGGCAGAGCATAGATTAGTTAAGTTAAGTAACTATTTTGTTTTTCGTCCCAGGCTCTATCTTGGGTGATCTCTCCTATGAATAGTTTGCTTGTACTTTTTGCATCTAAATTTTCATTTAAATGCAATTGTTCGATAGAAATATCTTTTGTTCTCTTCTGTCAGTAAATGACTGTCTTACATTGCCAGCTCAATTACCCTGCTAGCATCATTAACTCTGCTGTTTTGCATGATGTCACCGAATTTGAAAAAAAAAAGGTCATATCTCTGTGATATGAGAATATTGTTTTGCCCTATAGCAATGCAGATAAATGTCCATTGTTTGTGAGGAATTGGGTTTTGGCCCCCGGAAGATCATTGTAATAACTCGATAATTATGTGTAAACCAATGGTGTGTGTGACACAATGTTACGGCGATATTCGAAGACCCAAACACGATTATATTGGTTTTATTGTATTAATAGTCAATTACTTTTTTATAATCTTCTTACTCTTAGATTAAATGTGCTAACTTTATTCCGTGGTCGGAAAAAAATAAATATAAGACTAATCTTCTTACAGCACTCACCATCTATCTACTTGTATCTTCTTGTATCTTCATAAGGTCTCTTTGCCCAAGGGATTATTTTCTTAAAGAACAGAATAGCATCCTTAGCGGAAAGATGATCGAAAACAGGGGCAATTTGTTAGCAGAGGAGATAATTTTTAACATGCATGCCGATATCTTAAGGGTAGACTATAATAGTCAGTGATCAGACATTATGAACGCTGTGTACTTAATAGTGCATAACAGTTCATGGAAGGGTAATTCTTAGAGCCGGTATATGAAATTACATATAGATCATCTTGGAGGGAGTTCCGAGGGCGGTTCATGAATGCAGTTTGTTATAGGCTTAAGAGACATTTTATGGAGGCAGTCCATCTTAGAGGCCGTTCAGAGGGTGGTTCATGAATGCAGGACCCTACCCTCATAGAGGCAGTTCCAAAATGGGGTTTCCTGGGGCTTCCAAAAAGGGATTCATGGGGGGGGGGGAGGGGGTTATAAGGTCTTACATTACTACAGCTATGAGCTGTTTCACCCACCATCTGGAGAAACATTTGTGTGATGTCACTAATTGAATAGAATATTAATTTTTTAATGAAGTGTCAGTTTTCTCATTTGCATATCTTTAACGTTTTTGCGGATTTATGATTCAGTTTAGATAATGTGTTCAAGCAATGTAAACTCCCCTTCAGTGTGATGAATTCCACATCATATCATTCATGTCCTCAGATATTTGGGAATGCCATCAGGATGGGGGAGGGAAGGGGGGAGGGGCACAGCAGAATCAGAGCAATGTCTTGGGGTAGGGTGACACAGAATGGGGGTTATGCAAGCTGGCGTGAGAGGTGCCATAGGGAGCGAGAAACTTTGTTTTGCATGGTGGGGTCCGGGGCTTTTCGGTTTCATATTTTCCAGAACTTACATCCGCTTCAAATCAGCAGAATTGTTGAGGTTAGAGTTAGTAAGTTATCGTTTTTGGGGGATTCCCCCTGTCTTGGGTGGTGCTGTTGCATTAAATGCAATTTTACATCAGCTGGTGACTGCAGAGTGACTGCAGGTAAAGCAAAGTGAATGATTGCTTTATAGCACTAAAAGTTTAGGGAAAACAACCTTAAGGTTCTACGGACACCCGTAAACAGTTTACAGATGTCAAATTTATTTAAATCTCAGTGTTTAGAAGTTTAAAGATATACTGACAACTTATGAACAACATTGTCCTAGTCATTCTAATAGGCATTAGAAAGTCATGAAAATAGCTGCAACTAACCACATAAAGTGCACGAATACACATGTACCTTTCTTTCTGCTATGGATAAGATACCATTGTGATTGTCGAACATAAAAGTGCAATATTTTTCTTTAAAGATAGAATTGAGAAGGGAGGATTAGATAAGATCTGCTGGTTTTCGGTGCCACTAATCCTAAGTTCTGCAGCAAGGTGGTGTGGAGATGACAATAGTCATGCAATATTTCAATGTTCCCACAACAGTGTAATCCTCTGTATCGTTCCGTCGTCTGTTGTAGTGAGAGTTTGTCTGCATCAGCAAAGCTGGCCTCCTCCTCCTCCCCATGTTGATTAAGTAGACTCCTTCGATCATCTGACCTCGCCTAAAATGATATCAGAGGAATGTCAGTCGGCTGAAATGGCCGGAGAGGCTGGCGGCGGGTGTGAAACAAAAATCTGGAGAAAGAGTCTTCTCTGGCGGTACAATTTGGTCTTACTGAAGTAGGCGGTTTTGAATGTCATCGTCCAAGAAAATGCATCTCCTGAGGGAAAGTATTCCCCCCCCCCCTCTCGGAACATCTATAATTGAACCGATAAATACGATAATTGTACGTCGTACAGGTCTTGTATTTCGTTGAAAAACAGAGGACTTTTTGTTAAGTGACAAGAAAAATTTGGACAAAACTGGGTCGACATTATATTGGCGGAACGTCATAGATATTCTCTCTGCACCGTGCAAATGTATTCGGCTTGTACTTTTGATGTACTTTCACTGAGATTTCATTTTTTTTCCTTTACGCAGGAGCAATTCCAGTCGCTGGAATCTTCTGGGAAGATAGAGAAGGCCTCGCTCGACGAACTCATAGAAACAACGATTCTTCCGGCTGTCGTGAATTTAGAAAAGGATGGTATAGACAACTATCCGAAGGTTCTCAGGGATTGGCACAGCACCTGTGTGGAGGCGATCGAACTTCAGAAAGAGGATAAAAATCAGATGGAGAGAAAGGCCAAGGAGGCTCGGCTGGAGAAACTCCTGCAGGAAGTAGGAGGGGTCGAATATTGGATAGAGAAAGCCAGGAGAGAAGGCAAGGAAGTACAGGATAGTCTGATGGAGGAAGACATTAAGAGGCAATAGAAGGATTTTGTCAGATTGGTGGCGCGTATCCTGAATGCGCAAAGAATTTTGAACTGCAAAAACAGACCATTTAGAGGAAAGTTATTACAGATATAGGAGATTCTAACCGGACCGAATATCACAAGGCCTCCTCGGCTCCTTATGGAATCAGTATGTGCCCCTCGACCCAGCTGCCTCACGTTCAGTCTGGAAAAGAAAACTTTACGTGTCATTTAAAAAAAAAAAAATTGTACTTGGAACGATTGCATGGATGGAGGTGTACGCGAGGTAAGGCTCTGGGAATATGCGGTGCATGTGTAGAATAATGAGTAACAGCTGTGTATTAAAATGGAACTATGTGTCTTAGTTCTCTGTATACACAAAGCTGTGTATTTAAAATGGAACTACATGTCATAGTTCTCTGTATACAGAAAGCTGTGTATTAAAATGGAACTATATGTCATAGTTCTCTGTATACAGAAAGCTGTGTTTAAAAATAGAACTACATGTCATAGTTCTCTGTATATAGAAAGCTCTGTATTAAACTGTAACTATATGTCATGCTTCTCTGTTTACAGAAAGCTGTGTATTAAAATGGAACTATATATCATAGTTCTCCGTATACAGAAAGATGTCTATTAAAAATGAAACTATATGCCATAGTTCTCTGTATACAGAAAGCTGTGTATTAAAATGGAACTATATGTCATAGTTCTCTGTACATGCAGAAAGCTCTGTATTAAAATGGAACTACATGTTATAGTTCTCTGTATACAGAAAGCTCTGTATTAAAATGGAACTATATGTCATAGTTCTCCGTATACAGAAAGCTGTCTTTTAAAATAGAACTATATGTCATAGTTCTCTGTATACAGAAAGCTGTATTAAAATGGAACTACATGTCATAGTTCTCCGTATACAGAAAGCTGTCTTTTAAAATGGATCTATATGTCATAGTTCTCTGTACATACAGAAAGGTGTGTATTAAAATGGAACTACATGTCATAATTCTCTGTATACAGAAAGCTCTGTATTTAAGGCTTTTGGAATATGCGGTGCATGTGTAGAATAATGAGTAACAGCTGTGTATTAAAATGGAACTGTGTGTCTTAGTTCTCTGTAAACACAAAGCTGTGTATTTAAAATGGAACTTTATGTCATAGTTCTCTGTTTACAGAAAGCTGTGTATTAAATGGAACTATATATCATAGTTTTCAGAAAGCTGTGTATTAAAATGGAACTATATGTCATGCTTCTCAGTATACAGAAAGCTGTATATTAAAATTGAACTATATGTCATAGTTCTCTGTATACAGAAAGCTGTGTTTAAAAATAGAACTACATGTCATAGTTCTCTGTATACAGAAAGCTCTGTATTAAACTGTAACTATATGCCATTGTTCTCTGTATACAGAAAGCTGTGTATTAAAATTGAACTATATGTCATAGTTCTCTGTATATTCAGAAAGCTTTGTATTAAAATGGAACTATATGTCATAGTTCTCTGTACATGCAGAAAGTTGTGTATTAAAATTGAACTATATGTCATAGTTCTCTGTATATACAGAAATATGGACGACCAGGGATGACACATGGATGTGGCTCTAGCTATTACACATGAAAATTAATTGGTACGGATATGAAAGCCCTAGTCGGTATAGCCTGGACTGCTTAATCAAAAAGTATTAAACTATTCTTATTTTTAAAGAGTGGATTCATCCATGGTCTGCAGTTTGTACTACCCAGAAGCAATCCTGCAATATTTCCAAAGAATAAAGATATTGGACTTTATATCAAAGTGTTTGTAAGTTTTTCCCATTTGTATCTTTGCATGTGGCACATCAAACTTCCTCTCAAAAAGATTTGCTTCTTATAAATATTCATGAATCTCTTGTACTGTCATATGCCTTTGAAAAAAAAAGAAGAAGAAGAATAATAACACGTCAGTTGTTTACACAAAAAAAGAGAGAAAAATTTGACGTCAATTTTGTTTCTTTATTTTCTCTGTTTTCCTTCCCGTATCCCAATCTTCATGTTCATAAATCATAAAACAGGATCTCTCAGGAAGCCAGATTTTGGGGTGCATTATGGGTTGCACTATATCCGGATTGAACTTTCCACATTCTTGACCGTGTTTAAAGGGAAAGATATGGTATAGATATGAAAAACATCATCTGGTTTCTTAATTCTGCCAAAACCGCAACCTCGTACATACAAAGTGTCAGTAGTACATTGCATAAAGTTTTATGAACCAGGGATCACTCCCCGTTGTCAATGTTAAACCTACAACCCCATAGAGCAGCAAGTTTAATGAAAGTTAAAAGAAATTAAAGGTTCTAACTTTTGCATGTTTCATTTGAAACTTTAAAAACTTTAACAACTTGATCTTCTTGTTGGATTTTTTTTCATTTCAACACTTGATAGCTTGTGAGGTAATATTACCTCAAAATTCGGTAAGTTAATCTAATAAGTTAATGCGATTAGCCTTAATTAAAAAGCTATATGGCCTTTCACATTAATTGTTAATCATTTTCTCCAAACTGTCAAATGTGTGCACCTTTGATGTGATTTAACTGTTATCAACACTGTGCTATAATTTAATTATTTAATAATTGAATTATTTAATTAACTACTTTAATTAATTATTTATTTAATTATTTGATTATTTGATTATTTAATTAAATAATTAAATTACTTAACTATTATTTAACTATTATTGACACTGTCATATGAGCATGGTAAACCAGAGGTCCACAAACTTTTGGGCAAAAGTCTCAGGATCTTCGGAGAATGCAGTGGACACATTGAGTACGGTGAGAATAAATGCCGAGGATACAAGAAAGCTACCTTGTATTGTTAATGCTATAATAGTAACTTTATCGATCTCCTACGACAAGCTCTGAAACTTGTAGATAAAAACATTGGTGGCTAATAGTCATGGTAAAGTTTTGCACAAGACTTCAACTGTGTAGTATCGTTAAATACGGTACATTTGCTTGTTCGTACGGAGAAGATCCAACATCTGTATCAGCGTAAAGAACAGCCGCTTTCTTTAAAACATGTCAATTTGAGAGAAATTATGTGCATTTCCAAATAAATCTTCCGTTTCGAGAGTAATAACAATTTGAATACAGGTTTTTATGGTATTCATATTTATTTTAATGTTCAAGGATATATACATGCAAACTGTTTGGAATGGTCTTTATGGATAAAATTATTTCATGATGGTAGTTTCCCCATAACTTACAAGTAGGATATGGCAGTTATGGACTGGGTAACCTAATCTGTTGCTGGTTTTGTCTAGTGGCCTAGCTGTCACTTGTATCAAAATTTGTTGTTTTAGTTTTATTGTCATATTTGTCCATCCTCTCTGTAATTCTATAATGAAGTGTCATTATTATGTTTTTCAGACAATACAGAATGATACATAGTTTTTTTATTGCTACTTTAAAGCAATGCGTGGAATGAGATATTTTATTATTAAACAGAGCCAAAAACCCAACCAGCATCATGTATCATCGTGTGAGAGCCTGGTGGCCAATTGGCTAAGGTGTCCGACATCGTGATCCAAGGATTGCTGGTTCGATTCCTGCCTAGTTCATTACGTTGTGTCCTTGGGCAAGATGCTATATCTCACTTGCCTCTCTCCACCAAGGGGTTAAATGGGTACCTGTGAGGTAACTTGTCATTTGGCGCAGTATATAACTGCTGCCGAATGGAGGGATTGTCTCTGGGACAGGTCATCATTGACCAGGTGTAATATTACGTCTGTAAAGCGCTTTGAGACCTATCGCTGGTATAAAGTGCTATATAAAAAATCAAATTTTATTATCATTATCTGATAGAGACAACTGTTATGAACTTCCCCCAACAGTTATTAAGAGATATATATATACCTTGTTTCATTTGAGAAGGTATCACATGTTTTATAGTATTTTATGTAGCAAAAGACTGAGAACTTGAGCAAGTGTAATTATAACATCATAGAGAGCCACAAGTTCTGGATTTATTTTTTCCCTTTTCTTTATTACTTACAATGTTTATGATCTGTCATGGAGATGGCGGCGTTTTTTGAAATCTTAAGTATTGTAGTTCGTCACAAGACCTATAGTGACGACACTAGCTACAGAGTCAATGCTATTGACATTTGACTAACCTTGAAAATATCAAAAGCAAATAGGAAGTAAAAATTTCAGGTCCTAGTGGCTCTACGACATCACAGATTTAAAAAATGATGTCATTTATGACAACATACCTCCCAAATGGATTGAGATATTTCTTACCTGTTTTGGGGGGAGTTGTTATTCAAAAATGATCTCCATCATATATAATAAGTTATAGATGATGTAACTGGGATTTGGATTATAAAGTATATGTAGCATCCATGACTATCAGTTTCAAGGTGTTTACTTCCTAAAGCACTGGGGTTCCCTAACTGGGGTGCATGAACCCCCAGGGGTGCGTGAGTCCATCCTACGGGTGTGTGAGACATTTCTGAAAGTCAAACCTAGAGTCCTTTTTGTTGAACTAAAATCTGATATATCATATCATTTAATAATGTACAAAAGTTGTACCTATCGACAAACTCTTTTCGCATTCCATACGCATATGATGCCATAGAAGTACCGTCCCGTCCATGTGATAAATAACTGAATTATGAACAGACATAGGCCGCATGACTTTGGTGAAGTTGGTGTACGCATGACAGTACGTCGTGAAGATAAAGAGCTGATCTGATCTTGAAGTTTCCAAATAAATATTTGTTCATCTCTTGTTTTTTCATTACAATATTACACTATGTACTTGATCTTTTACTCAGATCGTGTCTCGAAAAGTTGGGGTTTCGTGGACAACTCTGACATCCACTGGGGGTTAGTGGGTGGATAAAGTTAAGGAAACCCTGTCCTAGAGGGTACGTAAGAGCTGGCTTTGAAGACCGAAGAGCATCCGAGAATTTCTAGACCACTTTGAGTTATAATTACCACATACCATTTTTTTTTGTAATCGCAGCAACAATTTAAAATCACTGGATTGCAAAGTAGTGTTTGGTGTTTTTATTGATTTTTACTGAATGGATTCCAAGTGCAAGTTTGAATCTGGGCAAGATCCATTTGACAAGACAAGGACAAGGGCTTGATGTTAAGGGGTATTCAGGGGGCTAAATTTGATTGCTTATAACAAAATTGCCAGAAATTTTATTATGTTTTGAATAAAACATTTGCCAAATTTGTTAATATTTGTGAATGCATCTGGCAACAGCAGATTGAGAGTCACATCGTCATGACAATTCGGCTGAAATATTTGTCATGCAGTGAATGCCACCCAGCTGCCAGGGACAATTATTTCTATACTGTACAGTCATGTCCTGCTTCAGAGCACTCGTACTGTCAGTATGAGCGGTATGAATATCATGTTTCTATCAGGTATAAGTTAGGAACTGTCTGTATTGTCAGTACCAGTGCTTTGAAGCATGATATTGGAGTACAGTTTAGAGAGGTATTAGCATTAGGAAATTGTCCCAACTGGCTGAATTGGCCCAACTGGCTGTGAATATTTTTTGTGATGTTAATTTGGTCATTAGAATATTCATGAGTGCAATTACTTGTAAACACTACATATTCACGAGTGGAAATTTATTACTTTCTATATATATGTTGTACATGCTTGCCCATGGCTACCTAGGGCAGCACACGGTTTTTTATCCTGCTGTTGGGAGGATGCTACTGTTGACTACTGTACCAAGGAGTGCTGGGTCCTTAACTGCACTGGTGTAAGGTACATATTCCTTCCTATTTAATAATTAATTAATAAAATCATTATCTAAAGAGGAAAATATCATTCCCACAAAAAAGGTTGCATTTTGATGGAATTTTAATTAGTGTTGGTAGATTGTAATAGGAAAGTAAGCCATAAGTAAAAATGAAGAGACATTAGTTTATCTTGCTCCTGTAACAGTTCCAACTTCTTGTACAGTTGGTTGGATTGTCTTGCAAACTTACATGCAGAGGGGGTGGGAAGGGGATTAAAGCAGAGGGGTGGGAAGGGGATTAAAGCAGAGGGGGCTGAGGAGGGAAGGAATGGGGGAGAGGGGGGTATATACATGAAGGAAGAGTAGGCTCTCTGTGTCATAAGATCTCAAAAAACTTGGAATTAGGCCAAATTACATAACAGAAAACATGATTTAGTGAGCTGTCCAAGTCAGATTGGAAAATTTAACCATGCGACGTTTCGTGAAATATACCAACGTTAAAAATGACTTGTAAAAATTTGTTGTTTGCACGTTCCAACTTGTGAAATGGAATAAAAAATATTACCAGCGGTGTGAATCTTTTATGCTGTTAATTTATAGCACTGCTACTATTGTATTGTATTGTATTGTATTGTTTGTGTTTTTTGTTTTATGCTTCTATCAATTTTGTGCTTATTGTTTCTTGGTTAGATCTTACTATGCACAAGATAAAATATTGAATCATAAACAAAGTTCCCTGAATAAAAGATGTGGAAACATTCTCCAAATCGTAAGGAACCTCAGATCACAGGTAACCTCGTTTAAAAAAAGAGGACTTCCTCCATTAAGGTGAAATGGCATATTGCTTCGGGGAATCTAGTACAAAGTGCTATGATGTATTAAACAGGAATTAATTTTTTCTAAATCAAAACCTGGATTTAGTAAAAGCACCGAGCATGTTAAACTCCAGGAAACGTGAATTTCCAAATGGCTTTTTAGATCTGTTTACAAATCTTCCTCTTTGATTTATGAGTCTATCAAGACATATGCAAGTTGTTTCTAAATGTCAGGTGTTTTTTTTTTTCTTGCCCATTCTTTTTTTTAACAGTAAAATGGATAAGATGTTTATTCTATGGTTTTCTTAAGTTCAAGGTTTGATAATTTAGAGGATTTATTGATGTACGGTACATTGTAAATATCTGTGGGGCTTTATAATTGTAAGACTTCTTATGATATTAAAGAGGCACTCTCAATTCAATTTTCAAGGAAATATGTTGTTGGTTCGGCAAAATTACCTCCGCTGCTTTGAGCTCGTTAATCCCAACAAGCACTTCATCATCAAAGGAGTCTTGCCAGTTGTTTGCTGTACACGGGTATATATTCTCGTACAAATTTAAACAGCTACTTTCATTATATTAACATTTTCTTTGAAAATGAAGCAAAACATATTCCTTGCAAAGTAAAACTGTAGTTTCCAAATGTTCCAAACTTACATGTGGTGGTAAGAATATACCTATTGCAATGGGGGGGGGGGGGGTGGTGTGGAGGGGGTTGTTTGGAGGGTTGACGTTTGGTACTTATAGTTTGATAATCAGCCTCAAAGAGTATTACCATTCCTTGTGGCGAGCGTTAAGGAAACTACAGTATGAGATGGTGTAAGAGGTAAAAGTGTGTCTGGTTGTATGCATGCGACACCCTCGACTCATAAAAAGAGAACGCAGCAAATATAAGCATCACATTTGATATGTACATCAACAATTAGTACAAGAACTCTCGTTTCATTGTGGAGGTCAAAGGTCAGATGCAAATATGAATTTTCAGACTTTGGTAAAGAGGGGGGAGGGGAGGGTGAAGATGAGTTAACTTTGAGATTTGGGGGGGGGAGGGGCCTATCTCAATAGCGAATGTTTTCTGGATTTTTCCCATCCTGTCTTAAGAAGCTGAATTTGGGGTAAGTGTGAACAGTGTATACAGACCATGTACCGTCTAGTTTTACACATCAAGATATTACGAGGTTGCACTTTGCAAAGAGGTTAAGCTCTAAAATCTAAAATAATGAAAACTAAAATCATGGTTAGGAAAGAAATTGAGGTGACATGGAAATGAGTGTTCTGTTAATGCAAAGCTGCATTTTACTTTTTATTTGAGTCACAATGGAGCATCATTAAGATATCATCATTTCTATAAGATATCATCATATCATATCAAGATATCATCATTTCTATAGCTTTACCCCCAAAACCCTCCGAAACAACAATGAGAGACCTGGGAAAATGTTAGACAGTGCCCAAGAAAGTGTTCTAAGATATCCTTGTGAACTCCACAATGTATTCCCCATCTGTCTAATTTTCAATATATATGTTGTCAGAATCTGGAAAAATTCTAAAA
>KN884565.1:0-14309 GCA_000934455.1 Apostichopus parvimensis
GTACAGTATGCATGGTATATATCAGTACATTCTGTTACTTCTGTTAGTGCATTCTGTTCATTAAAGTACAGTATGCGTGGTATACATCAGTACGTTCTGTTCCGTTGTAACATGGATTGATGTTGACTTACAACATTAAAGTACAGTATGGGTGGTATATATCAGTACATTCTGTTCCATTGTAATGTGGGCTGATGTTGGCTTATAAACTTTTGTAAACTGCCCTTTTCCCAGCAAGTACTATATAAAGTACCAGTGTGGTGCCAATGGGGAATTATTACATGTCATCCCATCCACACAGTCAACCTTTAATCCCTTTAATCTATAAATTATTCAAAAGAGTGTGGGTTCTATTAAAGTTATAGAGTATAATATTAGCCATGGAAGGTTTACTTTTCAACAAAATGATTAACTTTTTTTAATCCAGGAACACACAACCCTCTGTGAATTAGTAGTTTGTTGTATAAGTGAAGAATATTAAAAGATAAAAACTAAGAAAGGGGGACTGAAACAAGACATGACTCGTACTTGTAAAGACACAGAAACCGCAGAGACTGCATAAAATCTGGCCGCATTCTTTTCCTAGGTTGTACCATATTATTGAATAACTTTCTGTTGCATATTACTCAAGTTTTAATTTTTATGAACCACCTGCACATACTTCCTTTGATTTATTTATATATCTGAGGTCAATATTGAACTTTCCGGGCAGCAACACACTCTTAGAGTAACTTTTTGTTAGGATCTTATATTGTATTGATGAGGTACCTTTCTACTGTACATTACATATACTGTATGACAGTGTATATATGATTGAAGGTAACCGGTATTGATCCATAACATATACTGTATGACAGTGTATTTGTGATTTAAAGTAACCGGTATTGATCCATAACATATACTGTATGACAGTGTATATATGTGATTGAAGGTAACCGGTATTGATCCATAACATATACTGTAACCGGTATTGATCCATAACATATACTGTATGACAGTGTATGTGAATGAAGGTAACCGGTATTGATCCATAACATTTACTGTATGACAGTGTATATATGATTTAAGGTAACCGGTATTGATCCCAAATATGCTAGAAAGTCAATAAATGGTCACCTCATGCTCCAACTTCAACTGTCATTTTCCTTGTTGGGACATTGTCCAACACTTCTCAAAGTCACAAAAATACATAATTTGGAGGTTCAGAATCATCAGAAAAGTCCTTTTCAAATCTGTTATCAATTGTTAGCATAAATGCTAAATGGTATAATGAGAAAGGAGGGGCATTGACCCGAGGTCATAGAGGGCGCACAGTGTTCAAAGGTTACCAGTTCGTAGGCTAAGGTTGTGGGGAGACAGGTAAGCGAGGAACGAGGTAAATATGCTATAAATCTGGGACCGACTCTGATGACCTTGAAAGTATATCGGCACTGCAGTATACATACATGTGTTTACTACCTCTCACCCTCAAAATGTAACAATTTTCCACTGAAAATATGAGCTGACATCAGTTCCATTATAGAATTTCCTTTTTTCGGCTTTTTACTTTGCTCCTGTCTTGCAGAACTTTGCGTAAATTACCCATGTCACTATGTAGATCCTCTTTCAAGTTTGTCGGCGAAAACAGCACCGTATATAGATCAAGTAAATAATACTCTGAATAAGCTTAGATTGCAATATAATTACAGTACATTCTCTTTTGCTTACAATGATACTTTGGCGGTCTGTGATTTTTTCTCAAAATAAAGACCGATCAAACTTAACTAGACACCCCTCTACCTTGTTCCCACCGAACGAATGGCAAAGGAAAACAGTTTCCCCAAAAAAAATACATGGAAACTCAAAATTTTGGGACTTTTTCTCCTCTCCAAATCTTAGCTACAGTAACTCAAGCTTTTATAATGAGATCTAATCGATATGAGATTTTATTAATAAAAACAGCATCAATATTTTTTTTTTAATCAAAATCTACTCAATAAGCTGCTTAAAAAGGGAACAGAAATATCATCTGTCTACCTTGTTCCCACCAAACGAATGGAAAAGGAAAATGTTTCAAAAAAAAAAAATACCAAACTCAAAATGTTGGACTTTTATCTCCTCTCCAAATCTTGGCTAACTCAAGCTTTATAATGAGATCTAATTGATATGAGATTTTATTATAAAAACAGCATCAACTTTTTTTTTTAATCAAAATCTATTCCATAAGCTTCTTGAAAAGGGAACAGAAATACCATCTGTCCTTGCAAACATGATAACGGTTGCAAACGATGATGGTCACGCACCTGTTGTACACGGTCAATCTTTGACCTCAATTTAACTGTTATTATCCGCACACAGCACAAAGGTCTCTGCAGGTTCCTGAAATTCCAAAATAGTCCGGAATATTACTTGGAAACCTTAACAGGTGCTTGTCCAGTTGGTGGTTTTCTTTACTTACATTTACAATTACACAGAGCTACATAGTACAGTATGTACCTTATAGCCAGTACTGTGACCTATTCCTGTTAGAAAACTAGTATTGGGTGTTTATTACTATCTGTTTTAGGCTTTTACAATAATTGTCTTACTGTACTATAGTTTCTCATACTTATTTATATTTAAACATTGACCTTAGATGATTTAATCTACTTAACTATTTACATACTTCTGAAATTTTTTTGGACTATATGCGTTTTAGTTTTGAGTACCGTTTAGTACGGGTGTGTTTTTCATAATGTTGCTTTTGGCTTTTACATTTTTTGCCTTATTGGTTCTATATTTTGGTTTTTGTTACTATTTGTTTTTAGGTTTTACATTTGTAAAGCGCTTTGAGCAGCTTTGCTGATTATGCGCTATATAAATATTACTTACTTATTATTATTATTATTTTTGATATTGATTTATAACTTGGCATATTTCTTTCTACAAACCAAGCCATGTACATTATTACATTCACACATCACTGGATATATCCTTTGGCATCTTGAAAGACTCTGTCCAAGAAACATGTTTTAGGCCTATCGTTTGGTTACTTTTTGCTTCTTTGATATCAATGAGTTATAAACAGGGTTTTAGGCCAACATATAACGTTTTGTGTCCCACAAAATTAAGGTAATCCCATTGTTTCATTGTTCCATCAATGTTAATTAATAAGTTAGAGTTCAAAACTTTGTGTAGCAGGTTTGATGGCTCTGTAACTTTATCTCATATCTTGTGTACAAAAACATATAGAGTGACAACCTTCAGGTCCATCAAAAACCTGGTTAACAAAAATGTGATCACTGAAGTTCTTCCCTGTTACTGTACAGTTTGTTCACCCACACACACACGCACACACGCAGACATTTACTATAACAATTATTTATACTATCAGTTAAGATGATAATATAGGCCTTGCACTCAAATCAGCAAGTTGTCTTTTTAATGAAAATATCCCAGTTATAGCCGTAGAGATCTGCTGAGTCTGCTGGTGGGTATTAATCTACTGTACGTGTGAACATCAATTAACTGTCCGGTGAATGACAAACATGGAAACGATGCACGATGCAGCTGATCATCCAGATGATTAGTGGGTTTACGGTGTACTACGATGCTGTATAGCATACAGTGTACAGTGTGTACAATTTCTGCCATTAATGACCTATGTACTACATACACTGCACTCAAGGGCATTGCACTGCACTTGTACTGTATTGTACTGCACTGTAAGCTAATGTATTATATACTGTACATATTAAATGCACTGCACTGTAGATATCGTACAGCATCGTTAGGAACGAACGCAGGATTCTGTGTCGGGTTGCATTGTTTTAGCCAGGGACAATAAATGTTCAAATTGCGTGTGTGCTGGCGGGACACAAACTTTTTTTTTATTACAGAACAAACCCCAAGTACACACACTCACAACTAGGCCTATGCAAAACATTAAAAAAAAATTGGGGGGAATGAACATCGTTCTTTTCTTCTTTCAAAAAAGCCCCAACTTCTTCTGAAAAGAACCAAAATTTCTTCCAATCCTAAGTTTGAGTGATTTTGTTTGAAAACAAATAAATCATAACAATCAACCAGCAAGTTACAGGGTTAACAACATTTCCATAACAGAGAATTTCAAGCTAAAAATAGTCAATGATGCTTGTCCAAATTTCCAGTGAGTTGATTGGCTAATAGTCCCTAACCCATTGTCTGCAGACATCATTGCGTCTGTTCTGCTCAGTGAACACAAAGTATGCAACTACTTGTACCCTAACATTCCCCTGTGTAGAGATAACGAAGTTTGTGGTATAGGCTATCATTATGTGTGCAGAGAGAAGAATGTATGTTGTCACATACGGTATGTACGTTTGGACAACAAGCGCTCATTGTACAAAGATGCACTTGAATTGTCATCATGTAATATTTGAATCATTGTTTTGTTCAGAAAATGTTATGAGTTTAGACAATCTACAGTATGAATTTTGTGGGAAGTTGGTTCGTCTCTGATCCTTAAAAGGATATTTCACCTCACAGTATGTTTCTTCTCTCTGCAATGACTTTGTTAATGTAAAATGTGCATTCATACCACAGTAGTTTCTTGCTTGCAAATTTTTTTGCTGTGCTTTTCACTACGTGGTTCAGTTAATTTTTTTGCTAGATAGTAACATTACTGGCAGTGTATAGTAAAATGGTTTCACTCTTGACATGTTAGGGTGCCCATGTTTTCTGTACGGCTTTGAAGAGACAGGTGAGCAAGTAAGCGATGAATGTAAATCTGCAAATGCGCAGTACGGTACTTCCATACAATGTCTCTACCGGTCCTGTACTGGTCCTGTACTGTCCAACACAGTGTACCGAAGCCACGATTCGTGGCGACAACTAAGCCCACAAAAGATCACACTTATTAGACGGTCCTTTGAGTTTAGTGTGTATAGCATGAGAAATTGGGTCATTGATTGGAAGTGAATGGCCGCTAAGGGTAAACTGCAGCTTACGAGGTTACCTAAGTGCATGCCCTCTTTACAGGAAACATTCACAGTAAAATCTGGAAATGTACAGTAGTTACAATGTGCTGTATAGTTACTGTTGCTTTAATACAAGTTATAATAGACACGTATCTGTCCAGTAAATTTCTAGTTGTGTATATATAACACACAGACTTGGCCAAGTTCATGCATGTTTAAATGCAAGATTACTGAAGTGTATGATTCCAAAGTAACAGTACTAAATTAAACATGTACAGTGAGTTAATTTGTTCTAAAACTTGATGACCATGACCACGACCATCACCATCACCATGACGATGATGAAACAAACTTTAATTTATGGAAATTTACTTGATATAGATCTCAACACCAAATAAAATGTGAGGCTGTCATTAACGCATGTGCGCCCTATGTCCGGACCTCTGTGTTAAAAGGTTACCAGTTCGTTCTAGGCACGTAAGAACGAGAGTGCTAAGGATGTGGGGAGACATGTAAGCGAGGAGCGAATTAAATTTTTATTGTTTCCTTTTACACACTTTCAGTTTCTCAGTGTGTTTTCAAACTCCAAGCAAATGTTCTTTCCTTATCAATATATATTTCATCATAATTTTGAATTCTTTGGCTACATGTACAGTACTGAACATGGATGCTATGTAAAGTATAAACTGTCAGCTGTGTAATACATGAGCCAAATTCCACACGTAAACTGTATCCAACGACTAGATCAAGATTAATCGTTTGTGCATACATTTACAGATGGGCACCACGCACTATACTGCCGTACATACAACAAGTGAAACCACTTACTGTCAACCATTGTTTACAAAAGTCTGTTCTTACAGTGCTTATGGTACACTAATTACCAATTAATTAGTGATAAAGCAGGTGCGAGATAATTCAGTATACCGCTTATAAAGGATGTATTTAAGTAGTTCTAACTATGTTGGATATAACTGTATACATAATTTAAACAATATATGGTCTACAGTACAAACATATAGACAAGTGTTGTCACATATATGACAGTCTTTTAAGGTTCACTTTGCGGTCTGCAGACAATTTGCAGCTCTATAAAGGATGTTAATTTAAGTAGAACTGTGTTGGATATAACTGTATACATAATTTAAACAATATATATATGGTCTACAGTACAAACATATAGACAAGTGTTGTCACATATGAGTCTTTTAAGGTTCACTTTGTGGTCTGCAGACAATTTGCAGGTCTTTAAGGATGTATTTAAGTAGAACTGTGTTGGATATAACTGTATACATAATTTAAACAATATATTTTGTCTACAGTACAAATATATATAGAAAAGTGTTGTCACATATATGACAGTCTTTTAAGGTTCACTTTGCGGTCTGCAGACAATTTGCAGCTCTAGAGAGCAGTTGTAAAGTACAGCTGTCCCTAAAAAATGAATTATTGTCAGACTAACAGAATTAACTGAAAGGAGATGGGGGCAGGGGAAGGCTGCGTGACAATTGGTGTGGAGATGGTCTGTATTCATAGTAATTCAATGCTATTGAAAGCTAAGGTAGCATTGTTATAACATGGATCCCTGATTACTCAATATCTGCATGCTGACAACATCTTCACTCAAACAAGGAAACAACTTACTTGTTTTTATAAATAGTTTTCTCCACCTGTAGCTTTGCTGTAAATTCTGTGTAATATTTACGCAGGTACATGTTATTGTACAGTAGTATGACTGTAACACATGTGTAACGTCTACAGTACCCTCTAGGCACAGAACTGCATGTTAAAGTACCATGTACTGTCTACCTCTGTGACATCAATCAGCACTGTCACAGTACTACTTAACTGGTTTCTCATGTTCCTTTAAAGTAACATGCAGTACAGTATTCATATATGTAGTAGGTCGCATAATAATCACAAATTAGCTTGAATCCCTTTTATACAGTCCAATAGTGAAAAAGCCTTGCATGAGAAAGAAAATATGACAAATTTAGGTACAGTATACATTCTTTTGTCAAGTTGGTCCAAGCTGGGTTCATGTTTGGAAGAGCCCAAGATGCTCAGCTATAGTCAGGAGCGTACCTCAAAGGGAACTTGATCATGTTGCATCCAAACAAACTTCATCTAAACTAAATTAACTGTGTAATATATGTAGAGTAATGTTATTCTTTGAATTGCTATGTAAAGTGCTCTGTTTTATGACTACTACTGTCTGTGGTTTTCAAAGAAATATGTACAGTTTGAAATTACTACGATTTGTCACCCTGAGGGCCCCACCTCCATGCCGCAGTATGTAGTACTGCACACATACTTGAACAGTATCTACCAACGTATACAGGTATACAGTGCAGTAACTGATCTCACCCAGCATAACTTTGCATAACACGTACACAGTGGTACTACAGCATTTTAAACAAATCAGGCAAGCTGTGTAACAATAAACACAGCACATACTTCTATCAATCTGTGATGGGTGTACTTAGCATTGTAATGTGCAAGTGGCAGTAAATGTACTGTATATATTATAATATAGTCTACAATTCATTTCTTCTTCATGTATTGGCATATTTGATAAATAACTGACATTTTTCATATGTTATATAATCAGATAAGATATTTGTATTAAAGCCCCAAAGATCAACAATGCTCAGCAAAAAACCAAAAGAACAAACAAAAAACTAAGGAAATATAAAGCACATAGTTAACCCTCTGGCTCAGAAAAGCAAATTGACTGAACTTAAAGAAATAATCTATGAAAACACATTTAAACTGTATATATGGTCTCGTACATGAACTTTGAAACAGCAGTCATCAACTGACTTGTTTGTATGTTTATAAATAAATGACAACTGGCCCAGAACCGCAGCTCTGGTTACCAACATATAGTCCTACCAGTTTACATAATACTTGACAATTAATTCTGTCACTTGAGAGTACGTAGGTGGAGGAGGCGGAGGAGGAGGATGAATTTTGTCAGTAATATGTATGTATGTATGTATTTTAGATCCTCCTGCAAGCATGAACTCGCGAAGAAGCCATCATTGGCTTATCAAAGCCGCAAGCTGACTGAAATTAGTCTCTTAGATTCATATTTAACGCCCATGATTATGAATTGTCAACAGCTCTGTAACTAGACGACATACATTTATCTTGGAGTGACTCGAACTTGGAACCTTATGATTGGAGGCACCGGCGTTAATACTGACATACAAACATCTCCCAATGTTGCTGTCATGCCTCCCTGACATTAAGCACTGTAGATATTAGTCTACCACGTTCCCACAGATGGTTTTCAGAATACTATGGCTACGGTAACAGGTTCCACTTTAAAGGGAAATATTGCATTTAAATATCATCCCAAAGTGATGCCTGCATACCAATAATTATGACCCTTACCCTACTCCAAACATGTACCAAACATATTTTGCACGAAAAAACATCTCAAATCTTACAGAATTTTAGTAGAAACGATGAACATTTTCCTTCAGCAAAATGGCTAATTATCCCACGATAAGCCACGCCTATAAAAGTTCTTAATGTTACATATGCATTTCATGCAGAAAGGTCACTCTTCATGTGGGAGGATGCTATTTGAATGAAAGCTAATTTGAATATCATAAGTGAGTTTCATACACGTTGTTTACCTAAATGTTTACTTTAAATGTTGTCTGAGAGAAGACAGTAGATGTGTTGTTATAGAAATTAAGTTCTGCTACTGAATGATATATCTTTGTACTTAATCATGCGTTTTTTATTCAATTTTGTACCACTTTTATGTTCAAATACCGAATGAAAGAAGATGGGAAAATAAATAAATAAAAAACATAAGTTGATACCCTACCTGATCCAAGGTCAAACCAATAAACCAAACACAAGAAAGAAAAACAACGCATTTTTTTTCTGTCAGTGTGCAACTATGTTCTGTATGACAGGACACTTGTTTGCTCCAAGTTCACTTTCTGTTTAAATGTACTGTAGTATACTTACAAACAGTGACAAAATATCTCACTAAACGCTACTGCGTAGAATCTGATCGCAACATTTCTCCCAGAATCCTTTTCAATATGTTCCTCTTTCATTTAACTACTGTAAATAGTTAATTTTTCACCACTGGGACGATCCCTTTTAAAAACAAAGTAGTAATGCAATGGGTTTGACACAGCATGTACATGTGCTAAATATATCTAAAATTATAGATACATATATCTGAAATTATAGATTATTAAATTGCATGCAACTTGAGGTGTACAGCAAACCTCCAAGAATCATTCACAAGAGCTTTTTTTAAAGAAAATCCATAATCTCACAACATTTCACCCAGAATGCATTCTAATATGTTCCGCTTTCATTTTAAAACTAAGAAGTTAATTTTTCACCAGGACGATCCCTTTTAAAACAAACAGTAATGCAATGGGTTTGACACAGAGCTCTCATAGACCTACATGTGCTAAATATATCTGAAATTATAGATACAGTAAGTGTATACTTAACTAAGTTACTAAGTGTTGTGCTACAATCCCCATACAGTCACCTTGAAGGATTTATCCTGTTTGCAAATGGCTCTTCTGCAAGGTTGTGGATTGATACCAAAAAATCTCCCTACAGTACACAGTACTTACCAACTTTCAAATTGCATGCACCTTGAGGTGTACAGTAAACCTCCAAGAATCATTCACAATCTTGAGCCTTTTTTTAAAGAAAATCCATAATCTCTGAGATTCTCACTTGGGTTTATTTACTGGATTTTCAACAGAGTGTAGTCAAAGGATTACACACATCTGTTGTGGAAGGAGATTATCAGGAATTTAAGCTCATTTGGAGGGGGGCAATGCATGCCATGTTTAACTTGTCACTCAGTAAACTTTTCAACGTAATTGGAAGCAATGAAATGCAAACAACAGAGAGGAAAATATAGAGTTAATTTAGAGAGTCAATGGTGAAAGCTTAACCATAGCTAAGTGATGTACAATGGAATTACATGACATGGAGAAGGTTGTCCACCTATGTACAGTAATTATGAGGTTGTTGAATATCAACACCAACCGTCCGGTCCTCTAATTATTGCTAAGTGATGTACTATGGAAATTACATGACATGGAGAAGGTTGTCCACCTATGTACAGTAATTATGAGGTTGTTGAATATCAACACCAACCGTCCAGTCCTCTAATTATTGCTAAGTGATGTACTATGGAATTACATGACATGGAGAAGGTTGTCCACCTATGTACAGTAATTATGAGGTTGTTGAAAACCAACACCAACCGTCCGGTCCTCTAATTATTGACAAACTATTGAAAAACAGAATAACTTATAAGTGCGATAAGTCCAATTTTCTCTACACATGTCTGTTTTCTTAAATCTGTCTTTACAGACTTAGTCTGTTTTAATTCCAGTCTGTTTTAGTCTGTTTTAAGTAAGTCTTAAATGACACAGTTTGTCATTTAGCCTTTGAAGAAGATCCTGCTAGGATCGAAACGTCAGGCCAACTTACTTTTAAACATTCTCCTACACAGGCTCTCTAGTGGATAAGCAGTTTGCTAACAGTTTTATTTTATTTTGTTTTAATTCCAGTTAGTGTTTGGAGAAGATCCTGCTGGGATCGAAATATCGGGCCCACTACCTATTAATGAACATAACTTACCTGATATTGTGCAGTGTAAACGTAACATCAAAGTAAGCAATCGGAAAGACACATGCACACTGGGTGTGGGAATAATATGTAGCTAGTGCATGGTACAGTATTTTTGATGAATAAAACTGTTCATAAATTCATAAATCTCAAGAAGTTCTGCTACCTGACAAAGTGCCAAATTGTCTAGTTCTTAGTTGAAGAGAATAGAATTCAAACGCGAGAATTACTTTGGAAAACAATTCACGTCAAAGGATTTTTCATTTTAAATTGTAACCAGAGATTTTGTTGTCAAGACCCATGAACAGTTGGAACAATTTGAAATATACATTATTTTAAGACAGCTTCATCAATTTTGCAGCTACAAACTGTGCATCTGTTGTTAAATACATGGTCAGCAAATTAGTCAAATTCAAAACTTGGTTGTCACACATCAATCTGCAACATCCACAGTAATAGTCATGGAGAGGAAATATTTTTTTAAGGTTTTTTCAGGTTGTCCCTGTCTTACACATTTTGGTTGTGGACCAATAATTATGCAGCTCAATGTAACATAGAACAAACAATTACATACATCTACTGTAGGAGAGAAACACAGGTTCAATGGTGCAACATCAGCTTCAGGCAAGTAGAATTCCACTTAGATTTCTGTTTTATATCAACATCTCCAAATTGATGTAGGACAATTTAGCCAATTTATCATTTTTACCTGTTTCAGAGTATTTAGATTATTGATTATTATGCAATCTGACCTTTATGAACACAACTTCATCATACATTTTGCTATGACCTTCAAATGAACTTTGCAATGACCTTCCAAACTGATTTTGCTTGTCCGAACAGAAATTTGGTCATCTCGGACAATTGGACAGCCATTAAAACTCAAAATTTGGCTAGTGGAAGGAATAACAAAGTACACTATGTCATCAAGCAGAACAATAGCTGTGGATTAATGACCCAAGAACAATAGGCCTCTGATCAAAACTGATTTTATTCTGCATGAATATTAAAAAAATCATTGGTCGAAATGACCATGCTGGTTGGGCGAAATGACCATGCTGGTTGGGCGAAATGACCATGCTGGTTGGGCGAAATGACCATGCTAGTGGATGAAATGGCAGTTCGGCGAAATGGTTGTTGGGCGAAGTGACCAGAAAGCTGCATGCCTAACATCATGTTTGGCTTGCTGTAGGCTACTGTCAATTCGTGATTAACTTTGAGCACTGCACTGTTTAGTTAGGCATACCAATTGGAATTCATATGCTATACTGGCTATACAGGAAATGGATTGTGTCAAGATCACATTGTATTAAAGAACTTGCAGGCCTAGGCTTTAGCTAGCTTAACGTCTAGGGGCCTAGACTAGGCTTAACTTAGATTCATAGTCCTAAGGCCTAGATCCATGTTTGTCAATCCAGCTGCCTAGACTAAGCTAGACCTGGGCTAATTGTAAAATCATTGTATGCGAAATGAAAGGTTGGCTTCTAGAGTGATAGTCATTTGATTTTGAGCCTAGCATATGCTAGGACTAGAAATTATGTCTACTGGGGTCTAGCTAGTGTGACTGTGGAGTGTGGGTGTACTGTTATTCTGTAGGACGCACACACGTCTCTTCCTGTACTAAAATATGCATCACACTTATGTGGCTAGTTTGAATGATAGCCTGAGCTACGGTAATTGTGAGGCCATGGCTAGGCATACGCTAACTTGGGCCTTAATGTTGTCTTCAGCAATAGAAGAAAAGATTTAAGCCTAGGGCCTAGACCTAAGCATAACAGCAGTAGGCCTAGTAACACTACAGTTAGAATTTTAATACGTTGAGACTTACCGGACGCCTCTCTTATCGGGTTTTATTTTTCTCTCCCTTCAAGATCGTTTGCTTCTTTTTCGGCTTCTATTACTTATTTAACCTGCATTCCGAGAAGAATAGTAAAACGTTCAAAGATAAATACTCAACAGCGATGCGAAGGCCAATGTTATGTTTTATTAGACAGCCTATCAGTACAATGCAACGAGTAATGTGTGGACCTAGGAACTGAAAATAACATTATGAACCTAAGCTCACCTTTGTAGTTTATTGCTCAACTTATAACTGTAACAGCGCAGAGAGAGAGAATTCCGACTAGCGCCCTCTTATTTTTAAGGGATTTAAACTTTTTTCTATGTTAATGCTAATCTGGGATTGTACGGTCTCTGTCTATACTGAATCTCTGTTACTGTACTGCTCGGTCGCACAAAAATTCAACACAGTTCTGTGCACGACTGTAAAGATGGCGCTTCCTTTGGCTATAAAGTCTAAGTTGTAGAGGAGCACTCACAAGCAGTAGCGAATGCCGCGCTAGCTTCATGCAGATTTGTTGATCTACTACCAGGGTCTTGGAAATATGGAATCCACATGACTAAGACTATATAAGTTGTGAAGTGGGGGTCAAATCAGGTATACGATAAACTTGTCAAACCGCGGCACGTACTGAGATGAACTTTGTCCGGGATGTTGCGTGAAATAATGTCTATGGTTTCAAACCAGTGGATTTTAAGTTGACAGGTGGGAGGTTTAAATAGTTAAAGATAATGAATCGGCAGTTTTATATTGCTGAGTTGTAGTATATATTGCTAAAAACGATGATGCCGGACACCATACTTTCCATGTGCGTTGTTTCTGTAACTAGTTGTCATCATTAATGTGCTGCTTTTTGGATTTTAATATCCTTATTTTAACTACTATCGACTCTCAATCGAACTTCAGAAAAGGGAAAGCTATGACGTCACGCTAAATCCGGCACACGATATTGTTGGATTTTTTAATGCAAGCCTTGCAAGGTGTAATGGTCTATTGTAGAGGGAAGAAGCAGGCAGGAATTCTGCACCAACAATGCGAAAGATTTATGAAAAGACACAAAACTAATCTCCTGCAATTTGTGAAGTTTTCCTTCACATGATGGTGGCACGAATGTATAGAGATTCTCTGCATCATGCCTACTCGCCCCCTTCTCCAGGTGCCCGGTCTAACTAAGGGCCCGGAAAGAAGCCTTTGTCGGGTTTGTGCGTTGCTGCGGTGGAGGACAGGAGTATAGGAGGGAATGATCGAATGATCCGCATGCATGGGAGAATTGGTGACCGTTTATACCGGTATCACGAGGTGTATGTGTATGCAAACAGTGTACAGAAGCATGCCTTAGCACGGTCAGCTTTCCTTGAGAGTTAAACATTCCATGCAAATCTACAAAGCCTCCTTGCTTCCCATCAAATACACCTCACTCTTTCAACAATTGGTTGAGTCTCACACCCAGCGGCCTTTTCCTTTTCCTTCAGGAAAAATTGTCCGCATAAACTCAAATATGTTAAGAAATTTTTAATCCAGAGCCTTCAAATTTCCGTCACATCATATCGACGAGAAAATATGTAAAGAAAATCGGTGATTTTCAATAAGTTGAATGATATTATTATTATTTTCAGACGCAATTGATTATCAAGTCAATGAAATAAACTTGATAGCCCCCCCCCCCCAAAAAAAAATAAAATGTTCAAAGCATCATTTGGAGCTTTATTTTTCTTTTAGGAAATATTGAGATTAAATTCTGACCGATATAGACGGCTCCATAATGCAAAGTTGAAGATGACGTCACGGGCCTCTTTGTTCAAACCATATGGCTATTGTTTAATAAAGGGTTTGTATAATACATTTCCATAACACTATCCATCCTACCGTTCATGTGAAAACAGGAGAGATTACAAAGAGAAAGAGAGACAGTGAGTGGA